>JAQHUG010000139.1:96363-126612 GCA_028555095.1 Dicrostonyx torquatus | reverse complement strand
GGTTAATATAACTTATGGGAGCTAGTAAGAAGCCTGAGATAATGGGCCAATCAGTTAATAACCTAATGTAGACTCTCTGTGTGATTTTCTTTGGGGCTGTGGGGTACTGGGTAGGACAGTAACCCCAACGAGCCAGCCCTCATGTTACAATGAGCCAGTGGATATGGAATTCCCAGTTGCTCAATCTCTACTGTACAAATCAGGCTAGATCTTGTGTATTAAAGTCCAACCCTGGTCCCAGGTTGTTGCATTGCTGCTGCTGTGGATTAGGTTGCAACACTCGGAAGTTATCAGTTCAGAGTTCTTAGATCAAGTGAAGTTGCTTCCCCTCCACAAGTGCTCATTCAAGTCTGGAGTGACAAGCATTGTTGTGCTTCACAGTCAAGCTACTTTGATTTGGGGCAAGAAAAGTACAAGTGGGGTGGGGCCCTGACACAGCATTCACTTTAGATTCATTGATAGCATTCTCTGGCTGCACAGCATCCAGGTGAGAAAGGCAAGCACAGGGAATAGTTTAGTATAAGAGCTCTGCCTGCTTTGACTTATACACCTCCTCCTCTTCTAATATGTACTTGGCGGTCCAGTTCCTCTACCCGCATGCACACACACACATACATACATACATACATACACACACAGAGACACATGCACAGGGACTGTTAGGAAAATCCAGCTTGAGAAAAGACATTGGGATACCTTTCTCTTCCATCAATAACTGTCAAATTTAGATTCTTTCTGCTCACACATATTCCCAACATCTCCATTGCAAAGTATGGAAAAGCTGATCTTTTGTGACCTGGTTTGGGGTACATGTTCAAAAGTGGGTCCTCAAGTGAGCTTTTAGGGAAAGCTCCCTGTTTACCACTTTGCCTACGTATAGTTGGACAGGCATGTAATTAAAATCAGATGCATTATGGGAAGAGACATGTGCAGTGGAAAAAATGAATATATACCTTAATCTGTCAACTCAAACAGAATCATCCTCACCACCCATTAGTAAGCAAACTCTTTCTCTTGAATGCCATAAAAGGAAGCTCCAATCAGAAACCTTGAGCATCCTCACTCATGTGGCCTGCTGTCAGTCTTGAGAGTGTATCACTCTCTACAATACTTTTCCCTCCAAATAAAATTATATGACTCCTCCTGGAAATTGATATGGTTTATTTTCAGTTCTTTGACTAGGAGACCAAGAACTGAGAAACACATATGTTTGTATATGTGTGTGTTAGTGTGTGTATGTGTGATGTACATGTGTTTATGTATATGTATGTCTGGTGGTTTGAAAGAAAATGTCCCCCAAAGTGAGTGGCACTAGTAGGAGGTGTTGCCTTATTGGAGTGGGTGTGGTCTTGTTGGCGGAAGTGTGTCACTGTGGGGGTGAGCTTTGAGATCTCATACAGGTTCAAGATACCACCCTGTTTCTCAGCTCACTCCTTGCTGCCTGCAAGATTTAGAACTCTCAGCTCCTTCACCAGCAACATGCCTGCCTGCATGCCATCATGTTACACCATGATGATAATGGGCTAAACCTCTGAAAATGTAAGCCACCCCAATGAAATGCTTTTCCTTGATGAGTATTGCCGTGGTCATGGCGTCTCTTTACAACAATAAAAACCATAACTAGGACAGCATGTTTGAAAACACATATATGTAGGTGCAATTATATATATTGCACATGTTTGTGAAGGCTCAGAATTGATATCAGAAATCACCCACCTTATTCATTGAGGCAGGGTCATTCAATCAAACCCAGAATTTACAGATATGTCTAGTTTCCATAGCCAGATCTGGGTAGTATTAATAGTCAGCTTTCCTCTGAGGACCAATCTCCTAATCTATGTGCTGAAGACTGCTGCCCCAGTCTGCTGTGGTAATGGCCTTCTTTTATATCACTTGCTGATAGTCTTTAGGTGTCTAGGTTTTTATTAACAGAAGATGCTGTGTCTGTGTCCCACAAAGCCCTAAATTGCATAAGCATTTTGTTTGCCTGTAATTCCTTGGACACATACCAGGTAGGTGCAGTGTTTTATATGCAGAGATGCCCTGATGCTTCCTTCAACACTTTGTATTACTTCAGCAGATTTGAGCCATGAAAAAATTCCAATAGTAACTCATTGTTCTGTTAATTAAAGTGTTTTTCTCCAGAATACAGAAATCAATAGTTATTGGGTTTGTGCACAGTCTGGGACACAAAGAAGGCCCTAATGGAGAAGGTGGTGTCAGGAAAGTTTTAAAAGAGAAGGAAGGAGGGAGAAAGGGAGGGAGGACAGGGTCTCATCTCATAATGGGTGTCTCTCTAATGGAGCAACAGAATCTATATTAGTTACTTTCCCCATTGCAAAGTACTTGACAAAAGCAACTTAAGGAGGGAAGGGCTGATTCTGGCTCAGAGTTTGAGGTACTGGGTACTGACCGTCATTGTGGAGAGGTCATGGTGGCAAGAATGGTGGCCAAAAGCATCTGCAGTGAGGAAGGAGAGACACACACACACACACACACACACACACACAGAGAGAGAGAGAGAGAGAGAGAGAGAGAGAGAGAGAGAGAGAGAGAGAGAGAGAGAAAATGAATATGATACTGGTGCTCAGAACGCTTTCTACTTCCTGTTCAGTCCTGAACCCATGGAATGGTACCACCTATAATTAGGATGTATCTTCCCACATCAATTAATGTGATCTAGAAAACTCTTCACAGACATGATAGATGCATATTTCTTAGTGCTTCTGGATCCTGTCAACCTGACAATCAGTGTTACCATTACAACATTCAACACTGTCATGGGAATCATGCATATTCCTGATCCCTTTGTCATCCAGTTGTTCACAGAATGAGTTCCCCATAAAGATTAGGCTGGCTCTGCCACACAGCTAGATTTAATTCCAATCTGCGTTTAATAAAGTTATTCTTTTCTTGCAGGGTGTGGGTGAGGATACCCAAGATGTTCATTTTTTAAGTTCTAGAAGAGAAGGAGAGAGGGAGGGAAGGAGGGAGAGAGAAAGAAAGAAAGGGAGGACAGGGTCTCTATCTATCTCATGATGATGTTTCTCTAATGGAGTTCTTTACCTACAGGGGCTGTGTATGCAGGTAGATACGCCAAACACGTCCTGCAGTTCCTCACTTTTTGTCTTGGTATCCACAGGCTGGATGTGTGCTGATCTTCTCCAATTAGACCCAGCTCTAATGTCAGGGGGTCAGAAAAGAAGAGTGCCACTCTTGAAAGCTGGGGCAGCCCTGCCCTGCCCTGGTCATGCCCAGAGTGGGGGTGTTCTTAAGGTTGGAATGTGAGAAGGGGTTAGGAGGTTCCCCATGGCACTCAGACTAGATATGATGTCATACTTGGGCATATAGGAAGTGAGCATCCTGGATAGAAGTAGTCAGATATTCACAGAGATGATGTCATTTATTATCTGGCTTCAGACCTTGAGGTTGTACTCTGAAAAAAAAGAAGTAGTAGGATATTCTTGAATAATGTTTTTGAGAAGTTGCTAGTCCTGGCTCATAGAGCAAAGAGCGGCAGGATGGATGAACCAATGTCTCCTTAACATTTCCTGGGGAGGTGTTATCACCCAGATAGGGCACCAATGAGAGAACAAAATCACTATTCCACCAGACCCCAATGTGGCGAACCAATGCGTTTATTGGATTAATGTACAGGAGCATCAGGATTTATTTGGTTTACTTACAGGAGGGTGGGCAACCCTCAAGCAGCTGCATCATTTCAAAGACCTACCCCATCACAGATGACGACCTCTTGGAAGGTATATCATGAGATTCCCACCTTCTGTTAATTTTATTCTCATCTACTCTGGGGCATCTCCTAAGATAACTTTTACTTGGAGGAGAGCAAGAGGAAGTAATGTTTGGACTCCCAAGTGAGCTTCCTGATGTAGCCCACATTCCGTTTACTATGGGCTTTCCAGAGCTCCGACATAAATACTACCATTGTATTGTTCTGCTCAATTGGTTACTATAGTTCTTGGTTCATTTTAATTTGTACTCCAAAATGGCGATAGTATGATAATGTTATGATCCCCCAAGCTATGTGGGACCAGTGTGCCTGTACACATGCCCTAGTTTGGGACAGTGCCACCAGGGCAGAAGCAAGAACTGAGAAGGCTTTCTTTCATCTTCCTGGTACTCCCTCCTGCTGCACATAAAAGAGAAGATGACAGCAGTGGTCGATCTTGGAAGCAAGCTGACATGTAATTCATAATTCCCTTTGGGAATGAGATTTATTAGAGCAAAATGGCCTCAAGGCCATGATTGGGCTTCAAAGGGGAGGGAGAACATTAGACAGAAATAATGCAGTGCATGGAGAGCTAAACATGATGGGGCTTGAAGGCAGGAAGAAGGAGACGTTTCCCTTTAAAGCCTGGAGTGGAGTCTTGTTCAGAATGACAATGAGAGAGAGAGAGACAGAGACAGAGACAGAGAGAGACAGACAGACACAGAGAGGGAGAGAGACACACACACAGAGACAGAGAGACAGAGACAGAGACAGACAGACAGACACACACACAGAGACAGAGAGGAAGACAGAGAGACAGAGTACTCCTGTGATGACTAATTTTACGCCAACTTGACACAGGCTAGAGTCATCTGAAAGGAGGGAACCTCAATTGAGAGAATGCCGCCATAAGACTTGGCTGTAAGGGATTTTCTTGATTAGTGATAGAAGGGGCAGGGCCCAGCTCATTGTGGGTGGTGCCATCCGCATGCTGGTGGTCCTGGGTTCTATAAGAAAGCAGGCTGAGCAAGCCATCAGGCACAAACCAGTAAGCAGCACCTTTCCATGGCTTCTGCATCAGCTCCTGCCTTCAGGTTCCAGCTTGAGTTCCTAGTCTGACTTCCATCAGTGATGAACTATGACATGGAAGTGGAAGCCAAAGAAACCCTTTCCTCCCAAGTTACTTTGGTAATGGGGCTTCATCTCAACAATAGCGACTCTATGTAGGACAGCCCCCAAGAGAGGAGGGCTGGGGAAGGCCAGAGGACAATCTCCAGAGCAGTCGTCTTCCTAATGGAGTCCCCAGACCAAAGCATCTGAACAAGGCAATGCCTGAGATTTTATATGACCTTTTATGGCCATCAGGAAGTCTTATGTCACGTGATTTAGTTCAGCACAGTAGGCATGACACAGAACACAGAGGAGCCAGGTATTATAAACTGAGAGCTATCAAGCCACAGAGAGTTGCAGGGAGGTGTGGCCTGACTCAGGCCGTAGGATCTGTTCTAAAGGTGTATGCTGTGTTCTCACACTTCCCTAAGTGCCCAACATAGCTGCCTATAGCAAAGTCACCAACCAGGAAGGCAGGACATGGGTGGCAGGCAGAACTATGGCAAGCAGCACTGGATGGCTGTGGACCAAGCAGACAGGCAGGAAGCCCATGCTCCTAGGTGTGTTTAGCTGGATGGAGAAGCCAGCTGCTGGGGAAGGTCTTGCTCAGGTGGCTAGGCTGTTATAAAAGCAAGATGGAGGGTAAAGGTGTTTTCCATATCCTATGCTTTGGCATGTAATCCTGCTGCCAGTCCGGCCCCTCAGAAATGACATTTCTCCTAGAGTTAACCCTTTTCTAGAGACAGTGGGAATTCACTGAAATCATGCCTTTCGTCTGTAAACACTGACCCCGCCTTAGGTGCCCCCCCATCTTCTCTACCGGACACTCCCAGTGGGATTTCTGCCCTCACTGCTTAGGACCAAGTTTCATAGCTAGAGACAGCTCTAGGTCAAGACGCTGTAGACCTGTGAGGGAGGAAGCTGACATTGTTCTTGCTGCCTGCCCCTGATCCCTGGTGCATCTCACCTCATTCGCTGATAACCTAGGTCTAAAGACAGAGCTCTGCAGCGCCTCTCTCGTTTCCACCACACGGACCAACTTGCAGAGAAGACATGCGTTTGGAAAGAAGATGCCACTGGTGCATGTGCAGCCCCAGGTCTGGTGGAGGTTCAGGAGAGAGAAGGAGGTGGGGCTTTGGAGAGATGGATCTGCCCAGTGTGGGATTTCTGTCTTTTTTCTGTTCCTGTGATAAATTAGTCAAAAAAAATCACTTTAGTGGGGGAAAATCTTTTGATCATGGCTCTTGATGCTTTTTTCCAATTACTTGACCACACCTGCAGCATCTGTCTTCTGCCAGGATGTCGGTTATAGTCAGTCTCTTTCCCGGTCACTGATGCCCAGCATCCAGAGTACACTATGCAAAACACAGTCCTGTCATGACCACACACAAAACCTCCCAGGGATTCTCAGGATGCTGGGAGTGAGCACGACCTTCTTCGTGGGTGCTCAGGGCCTCTGTCCACATGAGCCTCTGTCCATCCACACGTGCCTTCCTCTTCCCGCAAACATGCTAAGCGCCTCAGTGTTTGCTGCTGTCCCTCCACTCCATGTGTTCTCTCACATCTGCACACAGCTGCAGTTGCTCATTACTCAAGCAGCCTTCTCAGGGAGGGAGGCTGTCCTTGGCCAGCCCTAACCTAAGCTATCTTTCAGCTGCCTGTGATGGAACCATTTGCGTCTTCTCTATATGGACATTGCTCCCTTATCTATTTATTTATTGGCTTTCTTCTATATGTGTGGATGTGTATGTATACATGTGCACATGCATGTGTCTGCATGTATGTAGAGGCCAGAGGTCAGCCTTGGTGTTGTTGGTCAGGAACCATCCACCTGGTTGAGACAGGGTCTCTCACTGGGTTCTGGGGCTTGCTGATCCTTCTAGGCTGGATGGCTAGTGAGCTCCAGGGATCTGCTTGTCTCCAGTAGCCCAGCTCTGGGATGACTAGCACACGCCCTTTTAAGTGGGTGCTTCAGTTTGAACCCTAGTCCTCAGGATTGCACAATCACTTCACTGGTCGTCTGAGCCATCTTCCCAGCTCCACTGACTGTCTTTTGCTGGTGCACTAAAACCCTCCGAGAGCAGCCCCTCTCTATCTGATACACACTGTTTTTGTACCCAACATATAGTTTATTCATAAATAAACTATTCACAAGGTATAGTGGTACATGCCTGTTGTTTCAGTACCTGGGAGACCTAGGCAGGTAGATCTGGAGTTTTTGAGGCCCCGACTCAAAACCTCAGATCAACATTCCTGTGGGTGGGACTGTGCAGTTCTTCAGAATGAAGAAAAATGCCCCTTTCCATTTTCAATTTCTGCTTTTTAAAAGGACACCATATGACATCATATGAGTCTGTGTTTTCAAAGACACAGTCTGTTTCCTATGTTTCCTCCCACTTTCCTCTTTGGAAGAGGTTGAACATGTGCTATCCTTGAGCCATGCGGATGTGTGTGTGTGGGGTGTGTGTGTGTGTGTGTGTGTGTGTGTGTGTCTGTGTGTGTGTCTGTGTGTGTATGATCCAGTAGAGTCAGAGCCAAGGATGGGAGGCATGCCCAGAGCCCTGCACCTCACAGAGGCGGCACCGAACCCCATGAGACACAGACTCACACTGAAGGCTCCATCCATCCCCGGGCACGTCAATTAAGGTAGAGAAGCTTCTGCCAAAGAAAGACTGATCAAGCGCCATGTCTCAGAAACAGACTGACACCTTGTTGTTGGAGCTACCAAACAAGGTGAGATCTTAATAACGGAGAGGGAAACAGGTCAAGTTCTAAGATGAATGGAGTGTTCTTTCAGGGAGCTCGTTTCTCTTCTCTGCTCTCTGAGCTCTGGAAAGCGCTTGTAATTTAAAGAAGTCAATATATGTGGGATTTTGAATAATTGATTGATGCTTAACACCCCTGTCAGCAAGGTGTCAGGTGATATTTAATTTCCTGTCCAAGGCATCATGCAAATGGCCCTGTTGACTGTTAATATACACTCGGTCCCTGGATAAACAGTGTGGTTCTTTTTAATTAGTAAATAATTACAGAGACTGTAAACATCGAGCTGATTACCGACTTCCACAACTGCGTTAACCTCCTCTCTGCTGTGGGGCTGATATGGGCTAGGCCCGTGTAGGGGCAGGTAGCTGGTTCTGCGGACATCAGGGTTCTGGGATGGGGGACTCCCTCCCAACAGGGAGCACATCTCCCTGCAGGATAGGCTCTCAGTCTGCTGCTGGGGACCATGGTGGGCATGTGGCTGGTGGAAAGGGTTGCTCTCAGGCCACATTTTAACATAATTGTTAACCTGAAACTTTTCCTCTAAGGTCTGCGTATTTGACAGTGAAGATTGGTTCATGAGAGAGTTGTCCGCCCGCTCCACCCCCCACCCCCGGGAAGACGTGAGCAAATGTCTGTTTATTCCAGATCAATGACATCAATGACAGACCCCCCCCCAAAAAAATGATTCCATCCAAGTCCAGCTGAGGAAATCAGTGTCAGTGAGTTTACTGGAGCCACTTACATAGGAGTATGGATGTCTCAAAGGTAGCTGCCTCACTAAAGAGGCCTAGGCTGGGTGAGAATCTAGAAAACTACTACCTTCCTGGAGCTCCCTCCGGGATTTGTAGGGAGCTCATCACTCCAGTCCACAGTGTCTCTCCTGTCCACAGGGCAGTTGCTGCTACTGCTTATATTATCTCGGGTTGGGGACTTGCACATTTTTTCAGTTTCAGACCCCCTCCCCGCAACCTCCTAGTTTGCGAGTTATTTCCCTGTAAGTTTTTAAATCTATTTTCTGAATTTTAAAGAAACTTCTTCTAGAATGGAATAGTTTCATCAGGAAAAGACTACTGCATGGCAAAAGACAAAAGCCTTAGTTGCTCCAATGGCTGGTGGGCTTCTTAAGCTCAGCTCCATGCCAAGCTCTCACTTCACGGTAGTCAATTTCTAGCCTCACATGTAGGAAGCCCTGAGTTTGATGCCCCCAGCATCATATAAACCCTGGTGTGGTGACGCATGTCTTTAATATTAGCACTCTGGGGTGGAGGCAGAAGTTCAAGGTCACCTTCGGGTACATATCAAGTTCAAGACCCACTGAGGCTTCATAAGACCGCTCCTAAGAAAAACTAATGTGACAAGAAACTGGAATTTGTTTGCTCTTGTGTGTCTATTCGGCCATGAGCTGCTGGAGGCATCACTGTGGCTTCCGTACTTCATACAGATTGCTCCAGAAATAGATGGTCAGATTCACATAACTGAGCATTCAGTTTTTCAAAGATTTGTTTCATCTAATGTGTCCATGTGTTCTCCTGCTTAAAGACTGAGAATATATATATTCTTAGTCTGCAACTGAGAATATTTGGGTAAGGTTATATCTCTGGCAATTTGGCCTGATAATGACCTGCAGAGGATGATGAAGTTGGCCAGACAGCAGTTAGGTGGAAGGAAGGTAGAAGCCATCAGCTTTGGGGCTGGGAGACTTGGTCTGGGTCCGGTTGAAACCCTGTTCATTTTTATGATGGTAACAGTAATACTATTAAAACAACAATAACAATGACAACAATAACACAGAATCTCTTGACCTGCACACCATGAGGCCTCTCCCTGAGTCTCACGTAAGCTAATATAAATAGAACCTATAAGAATCTTATTTTGGTATTTACCACAGGGTAAAGCCCCCAGGCACACAGAGAGTGACAGAAGAGGAAGCTGCTTCTGAACACAGCTACTTCAGACTCTGAGGACAGGTCATGAGGCTCCTGAAGGTAGGGGCTGTGCCTCACATTTGTTGCCCAGCTATGTCTCTTCAGGTTACTGTAAGAATGAGTGAGGATTTTCCTTGCCTCTTATCCAACTGTGATGGTTTGAAGTAGGATGCCCCCGACAGGCTCTGGTGTCTGAATATGGAGTCCCCAGCTGGTGGCACTGTTTGGGTGTGTTTAGGAGCTGTGGACTATCTGGAGGAAATATGTCACTGGAAGTAGGCTTTGAGGTTTAAAAGGCGCATACCATTCCTAGTGGGTACTTTCCGTTTCTTGCTCATGGTTTAAGATGTGCGCTCTTAGCTTGTTGTTTCAGTTGTATGTCTGCCTGCTGCCTTGCTTTCCCATGAGGGTGACAGACTGTTATCTGGAACTCTAAACTCAAATAAACCCTTCCTTCTGTAAATTGCCTTGAGTTTCGATCATGGTGGATTAACAGCAATGAAAAAAAAAAAAAACAAAAACCTAGTACACGAACTAACCCCAATATGTGAAAAGTGGATCCTTTCTAAAAGAAACATGGAAGGGTATCCATGAACATCAGCAGCTCAGATAAATGCAATCAATAGCACCATTATTCTTTCTACTACCACAGCAATCATCACAAGCAACACCACTGCCACCATCACCATTACTACCATGACCCCTTTTATAACCACCACCATCACTAAAAATTTTTTCACTACCACCACCACAAATATCAGTGCCAATATCACCATGGTTGTCCTGGCCACATCTACCTTTACTTTCACCAAAATCATTGCCACAAAATCCATAACTTTACTACCATTACATGATCATCAACAATACAAACACCAGTTATAACAACTACCAAACTTTTGCAGTTACTATTATCACCTTAACCATCACCACCACTATCAATAGCAACATCATCATGACAGCCATCACCACGACCACCCTTATTATCTCCATCATAACTACCATACTACTAACACCACAATGACCACAACCTTTGACACTACCACCATCACATCGGACTCAAACCACGGCTATTACCACCACTATAATTACACAGTTACCATCACCACCACTATCACCATTAAAGTCAATATTGACATTACTAATGTCATCACCTCCATGGTCATAGCCATTGCTGTCATTACCACAACACATGGGAAGACCCTCCCTATCATGGCCACAACCACAATCACCAGTACCACTATTGCCACCTTCACCACTAACATCTGTCATCATGACCTCAGTTACTACCACCATCATCACCACGAACACCAGCGGCACTGTTGTAACCACCAGTGCTATTGCTATCACTGCCATGATTAAAACACTACCCTATCATCACTACGTACATTTCTGCCAGTACTATCTATATCAACACCTTGACATCAGACCATAATCACCACGATCACTACCACAGCCATTACTATTGTAAGAACAACTGTATCCATACTACCCTAGCATCATCGTCCCCCCACCAGTAGTAATACCAACATACCACCACCACCACCATCATCACCACTAACAGCTTACTTCCACTCTGACTGTGATAAGGTCTATCACTGTCACTCAGGACTTGTCATGACCTGCATCAGCATCTTGACTATAACTACTACAACCATCACTACCACTATTATAAACACAATCACGCCAATATCCCTCCAGTATGATTACCATCTCCACCAGCACTTTTGTAACAGTCACCATTTCCTCAAACCCACCACAATCACCAGCACCAGCACCAGCAATATAATCACCACCAATACTATCATCACTTAAAACAACCATTATCACTACCATCAATACCACAGTGACCACACCCCCAACACCATTACTACCGGAAAAACAATCATCACCACAAGTACTACCATAGTCTTAGTTTGGGTTTTTATTGCTGTGAAGAGGCATCATGAGCACAACAATACTTATAAAGGAAACATTTGAGGTGGCTGGCTTACAGTTTCAGAGTTTTAGTCCATTATCATGATGGTGAGGAACATGGCAGTGTGCAGGCAGATGTGCTGGAGCTGAGAGTTCTTACATCTTGACTCAGAGGCAAAAGAAAGTCGACTGACTGTCACACTGAGGGAAACTGGAGCAAAAAAAAAAAAACCCTCAAAAACCACCCCCACAGTGACACACTTCTTCCAGCAAGGCCACACCTCCTGATAGTGCCACTCCCTTTGAAGGCTATTTTCTTTCAAACCACTATAACCACCATCATCACCAGCACTGTCATGACCACCGCCACCATGGCCATCATTACCACTACAATAACTATTACCACCTCCATCACCACCTCTTTCATTACCTCTACCACCATCTTCACCAAGGCTGTTATCACTACCACCCCACCATTACTATCACTATCATCACCACCACCCTCACCATTGTCACCATTAGAGGGAATTTCTAGACTGGGTTAACCCATCCTAATTGTGGGCGATGCTATTCCATGGGCTTTGGGTCCTAGGAGAAAGCCAGCTGGGCATCAGCATCCAACCTTCTCTATTTCCTGACTGAGAATACGATGCGACCAGCTACCTCAAGCTTTGGACCGTGTAAGTCAAAACAAGCACTTCCTCACTCCCGTTGCTTTTGTCACAGCAGTAAGAAAAGCAGGAAGTCACAGAAGAATGGTACCAATAAATGGAGCCGTTTCACTACCCAACCTGACTCTGATTCACAGATCTTTGAAACTGGTTTACAACAGGAGTGCAGAAGATTTTGGGACTTCAGGCTAGAAATGCCCACAGTGCTGTACAAGGAACTTAACAGTCCACTCTGGTAGGGTTTGGAAAACTGGAACGCTGAGATAAATGTGGAGAGTAGAATCTTGCCTCAAGTTTCAAAGGGAATCAGGAACTAGACCAGGGGCAGCTTTTGTTCTGTTCTACCAAGGAATCTGGCTGCATTATGCTCGTGTCTGGAGAAGCTGAATGAGGCTGCCGTCTGGAATAATGGACTCATTTACTTTACAGAGGAACTTTCAAGTCAGGATAGCATCCAGGCAATCCCATGGTTATGCTTACCTCTTTGATCCAGGTTTGCAGTGAGAGAACATTACAGGGAGCAGAAGAAAATGAAAAATGGACAATGCCTAACTTTAAATTTACTTGGCACACTCTTCTTTAATGTCTGAGTTTAAAGACAGGAGGAGTTCAAAAGCTATTGTAATTGTTAGAGAAACCGGGAGAACTCTACATCAGAAAAGATGACTGAGGGCAAGACCCCACCCATAAATGACTCCACACTGTGAAAATGCAAATCCATTTGTAAGGAGGGAACCTAAACTGAAAATGCCTTGAAGGATCCCAAGTCAAAAGTAGCTGCCAACAAAACTTCCCCAAGGACCAGTGCACAAAGCTGCTGGCACTGTGGTCCAATGGGGCCAAGCTCCATCCTAAGCTGGCAACAGAACCTAGCTGTGTAATTCCCATGGTACTGAGTTTTCAGCAAAGAAAGATGCAGAACTGAGGGTTTCTGGCACGTGGTGGAAAGGTTCTAGAGACACACTGAGGTCCTGTACTGTGTGGCAGAGTCAGAGCTGCAAGGTGGCCTTGAGAGGCCACGGTGAAGGTGGGTGAAACCTAAGTTTCAATGGGGAACACAAGATGCTGGAGATGACAGGACCACGAGACATCTACTTAGCTCCTCTGCAGGCATGGCATAGAGCTGGCCTAAGAGAGACACTATGTGTGTTATGGGTAGCAGAGACGAATGAGTGGGGTATCCCAGCCCTTTGGAATTCAGGTGATTCTATAACCAGCCACATGCTTATGAGATAAGGACTTTGTCTATCTGCCCACCTCCCCAGCTCATATGTCTATATTTTAAACCATCAAGTTTGCAGTACTTCATGCTAGCAGACCTAGAAAACTAAAACCAGAAAACAGCGTTCTTCAGCTTTTCCTCTTTCAACACTGAACTCTTCATGGTTCTTGCCCACCATGTGCATTTTGGCATCAGCTGGACCCCTTCTTCATAAACGGTCACTGGGATTTCAGTAGAGTGAGCTGAGGTTTTAGGTCATCTTGAAGGCTCCTGCCTTTGCAATCACATTAAATTTCTGTTCTATGAACTGGTATTTCCCCATTCAATCACATCATTATTTTCTTTAAGAAATAATTTTAGGTTTTAATGTGAATATCTTTGCTAAACTTACTCCTAGGTATTTTATTGGGGAGAAGGTATTATAAATAGGACCACCTTCTTAATTTTCTTTTAGACTTTCTGTGGCTGCCATACAGAAACACAACTGAGATTTCCAAATCGATTTTGTATCTTGCAGTATTCTGGAATCTGTTGATCAGGACCAATAGTTGCTATGGATTTTTGGAAAGTCTTAAAAATATAAGATCATGTCAATCTATGAATGTAGACAGATGCATTTCCTCTTTTCTAAATTGGGTCACTTTTATCTGTTTATTTCTTTACTTATTATTCTGGCTCACACTTTTCATCTGAAGCTAAATAAACAGTGATGAAAGCTGGCCTTTGTGTCTTGTTTCCCATCTTTGGGTACAAGTTTTCAGTCTCTCATTACTTGACTACTAGGACACTATCCACTCTCCCTTGTGTTCCTGCCCTCCTCTGTTACTTCACCCCCTTCACACTTCCCTTCTTCTTACACCGCTCTTCCCTCAGTTCTCCAAATGCTTCTTACTTGGTTTAACATTAAAAAAAATCAATGTAATATACCCTATTAATAGAATTAGTAATAGAATTAGGGAATAAAGCCACATGCCACATGGTTCCTCTCCCTCAAATGCGCGCGCGCGCACACACACACACACACACACACACACACACAGAGAGAGAGAGAGAGAGAGAGAGAGAGAGAGAGAGAGAGAGAGATATTTGACAGAATGATACCCAATAAGTGGTGGGTATCACAGTGGCTGTCTGCATGCTACAGAAGCTTAGCTTCTATGGCTGCTAACTCACTGACTCTGAATCCTTAGCAGTACCACTATGGAACTGAAGCCTGAGCGATTCTGGGGTAATCGCTGGTCTTCAGTGTGTGTTGGAAGGTCTAAGAAGCTGGAGTTTAATGAAAGATGGTGACAGCAGCAAGAGGACAAATATGCTCACCAGCAAATGAGGCAGACAGGCAGGAAGCACTGCTTTCCTCTTGGGTCTCCTTGTATCTGGACATGTGCCCAGAAGGTGCTGCCCATTCTGGGAGTGGGTCTTCCCCCTCAGTATCTAAAAATGCCTTTGTAAACTCACCCAGAGGGATGCCACTTAGCTGATTTGAGATTCCATCAAGTTGGCAATCTTTATTTACCATTTCGACTTGCTTGTTTGTCTTTTATGAAAAACCCCAGAATGTATCCCTTTTTTGCTGATAGGAGAGCCTGAAAAACTACAGAAGAGGTGACATCAAAGGACAATGCTTCTGAGACAGTAACTGGGTCACGAACCCAACCGGCACCAGATGGTCATACACTAGGAGAGTAACTTTCTCAACTGAGACTGCAGGAGAAGATGCTGAGTACACACAAGTGGAGCCTGAGTCTCAGGTCTCCCAGTCTCCCTCCTCATGCTCTCTCATCTCCATCTCCTGGACTTTGGATCTTTACGTCTCCATGACAACACAGAATCTCTCTTTGCTTCCCCCCAAAAGTCATTTCCTTTGATGCTCATTTATCTAATAACTGTAAACATGTGTGTTTCCCCACAGGGACTAGAGGAATAGGAAGGGCAGACATCTAAACCTAGCTTTATAGAGAAGGACAGAGGCTGGGAAGTGGGGGTGTGCTGAGCTTCTTGCATAATGCCCATCTGCTACTACTGCTCTGCATTGACCTGTTGTCTACACATTTATCTGTATTCTGGAAATAAAACTACCATACCAAACTGGGTGAATATGCTGTCTTTTTACAGAGGCAAGCTTCATGAAGAAGCAAGGACGTACTAAGACAGAAAGCAAATCCTGACCTGGGAATTATTAGCCCCAAGAATGTGGAGATAAGAAATATAAATAAATATATTCTGAAAATTACCAAATTTCGTGAGTGTGTGTGTATTGCACACACGTGCACAGGTGTGTACACACATGCAGAGGTGTATGAAGGACATGAGGTCTCCTGCTCCTTTATTCTCTGCCTTATTCATCCGAGACAGGCTTTCTCATCGAACCTGGAGCTCACTGGTTTTTGGCTAGACTGGCTGGCCAGAAAGTCCCAGTGAAACTCTTGTTTCAATTCAGGGGCCACTGGTGCAGCAGCTATACCCAACAATTCTGTGGATGCTGGGGATTCCAACGAAGACCCTCATGCATATGCAACAAGTACTCTTACCCACTGAGCCCTTCTCTAGGCCAGACTGTAAACAGATCCTGACTAGCACTCAGTATGAGCCGTGTCCACTGCTAGCAAAGAACTGACTTCTTATTGCTAGTGGTTGCATTTCTCTCTTTTCTTGTTGCTGGGATAAAATGCTTTTGATAAAAGCTTGATCGGGTACACTGGCATAACAATCCTGAGTTCTCCAACTCTTCCAGTGGTGTTTGGTTTCTCAACAGTCTATGCAGCAAGATCTCCTCCTAATAGGTTAGTCCAGCTTCTGGGTCAAAAAGAGAGCTGTACCACTGTCTTCTTTGGGGTTTTCTCAAATAGGGGATCTGAAAATCCATCCGCTTTAGGAAATGTGAAAATCCATCTTCTTATACCCTGGATGTTAAAAGTTGTTCCGGGGAAAACATAGCCCTGGGAATTGTACACAAAGGCTGCACCCAATTCCACAAGAGAATGCAATTTCCTTTTCCTTTGAAGCCACCTCTCCTGATAGTAAAGGCTTTTGGTGGATCCCAGCGGCAAAATGGAGCTTATTATCACTATTCTTTATCAAAATTCATGAGTATGATTTTTTCTTCCCTTTTCCATTCCCTTTTAAAGTGTTTCCCACCTTTCCATATTTGAAACATTAATTTTCTCCATTTCCTTCCATTATACACACTTGGAATGGGACTCCTTGAGTTCCTTCTCTTGGGGGAGATAGGCTGTTGGGGCAAGAGTCCTAGCCTCATACCTGGGGAAGTTTCTCCAAGGTGGAGAGCACAATTTTAGCTTTCCATGTCTGCCTCTCTTCACACTTTTGGAGATTATTTGATCAATTTTAACCTTCTATTTCTAATTTTCTATCTTTTGCAGTTTAAAAATAACTGACAGACTGTTATCACAAAATGTAGTTTAAACATTTCATGGGAAAGGGGATCCTCCAGGCTTATTCTAGAACATTTTCTCTTCTGGTGTCTTAGTCTAAGAATTCAGCCAGAGCTGGGCGGTGATGGCACACACCTTTAATCCCAGCACTCAGGAGGCAGAAGCAGGTGTATCTCTGTGAGTTCAAGGCCAGTCTGGTCTACAAAAGCCAGAAAAGGCTCCAAAGCTGCAAAGAAACCCTTTCTTCAAAAACAAACAAACCAAAAAAAAAAAAAATTCAGCCTGAACTTCATCCTTCATCCTTTTTTGTTGGGTAGTAAAAGCCATATTGATATTTTAAGATTAAGGAACCAAAACTTCTTTCTGTCTTATAGTTAAATTTTCCAGGTTCCTTATATGTTCTTAGTGGGTTTCTTTGTTCTTGTTCCATCATGGGTCCAGTTGGAGAATTTAACCACTGGCACCAGGACCCCCTGACCCACTAGGTGTTCTGTTTTCCAAATATCAGTGTGGATTTCCTGATTATCATCCTTTTTTCTCCAGAGAACAGACATTCAAAGCTGAGGCCCCAAGAACTGGTCTAACTGGTCTACCTCCCCAGAGGGGTTCCCTAAGAGAGCTTTAATCTCCTTTGAAGGTTTCTTTGTCAGAACTAGTAAGAGGAACATCCAAAAGTTCAACTCCTTTTAGGGTCACAGTTCCTTGGAAACCTGGAATGGGAGATTCGTGGTGTCCCTGGAACCTCGTGAGGGATGCATACTTAACCCGAGAGCCAGAATTTGTTGAACTTAACCCAGGTTCTGTCCAAATGAAAAAGGGTTTGGACGATTGAGGTAGAGAAGGCGGGGAGGGAACAGTGGAAATTTTGTCAAGTAGGATCTAAAGGGTCGGGACTCTGGTCTGGATTATAAAGTGGAAGTAAAAAACAAGAGGATCCTATTCATGCTTTCACTGTTCATCCTTGTGGTTAACCCGATCGTTTTGTTTTGTTTTTTTTAAAGAGAGCAGAGTTATGAGACCTTTCGTCCAGCAGAGGGCATACTCAGGCTCCTCTTGGGAAAAAGAGCCTTTTGAATTTGCACGTTCAATTAAGAGCTGCCAGACCCAGTCCTGAGCCGAACAGGACCCCAGAGACTAAGAGGTTGAAGACTGGCTTTGGGTCCAAATAAAGCACCGGTACTTGATCATTTGTGGTCCCTTCTTGACGATAAGACGACCCAGTGCAAACGGAGATGAAGCGCAGATGGGCGGTCCAGTAAGAGACTCATTTAGCTTTTTTAAAGTCTTGGGTGGCAAACACAGTTTGTGTAATTCGCTAGAGGGTCTATGATGGAAGACACACAAGAGAAGGAAGAAACACAAGGAAATTGGCTTTCTTTTAGGAAGTGCAAAACCAGTGGTTGGGGGAAGCTGCTAAATGTGAAGTCACAGCTGTTTTCATATCAAAGCTTAAAAGGAATTCAGAGAAGCAAACTGAAATTCACGTTCTCTGTTTCACAGTGGGGAAACTAAGAGGTCTAAAGTCAGCTAGTTACCTTGAAGAGCTCCTACTCAGGGGTTATTCTATGAAGATATCTTCTATGTTTGCAGTTTTAATTATTCATTATATTGTTTCATATATATTTTACTTTATTTTGTTCAATTTAACTAATACATAGTCATTTCGTTATTCAGTAATTACTCATTCTGTCTTTTTCTCCATCTTGAACCCCCATTAAGTCCTTACCTGTTGCCTTATCTGATCTTTGAGCCACACCCAGGCTTCATGGAGCACATCCCTCATGCCTCTGTTCTCATCTGTAGAAATCAATAGGGTGGAGCTACCTGGAGGGCCAGGAAGCTCATTACATCGTCTTCTCTTTTCCCTCTCAGGGCAGGGGAGACAGACAACAAAGGTCAGGAAATTAATTGCTCTTTCTAATAGCTTGATAGCTAGTTTGCCAATACCAATTAACTAAATACACCGATCTGAAAAGACAAATTAGAAAACTCTCTTGAATGTTTCTTGCTTACTCTATATATTATACTATACGTATACGGTCTATATTAGCCAAGGACACTCTAGATAGGGGCTGGGAGGAAGTGTCCACAAAGTCTGAGGACAATTCTCCCAGGCCCTGGAGAATCAAGGACAAGGTTTCCCTGCCTTTCTTGGGCGATTCTCTCAATGCTCTTAAAGTGGCTATGTTAATTTGTTAATAACTTTGCAAAGAGTAATACAAGCAGTTGCCTGCCCCTTTGTAGCCCCAAGGGGAGATGGCTCAGCCAGTGAAGTGGTTGCCAGGCAAGCATGGAAGGATTGGAGCTGGAATCCCAGAACCCACATAAAAGCTGGGTGGCTGAGTCGGCCTGCCTGTAACCTTAGCATATAGGATGAAGTGATGGGAGACCTCAGAGCAAGCTGGAATTGTGAGCACTAGGTTCAGCAAGAAGTTGTGCCTCCATAAGTAAGGTGTGGGGCGATTGAGGAAGACATCCGTTGTAGATCTATAGCTGACACAGTGCACCCATATTATGTATATCTACACGCACTCAGAAAATACACGCATACATATACAAAAAGCCAACTGAATTGCTATACAGCATCAGTGAACAGTCCAAATAGAAAATAAAGGAAGAACGTTCTATTTTAGATAGTACCAAAAATAATACTCTGAAATAAAATTTACCCAAAAGGTGAGATACTTACACTCTGACAGTGTGAAACCATTGAAAGGAGTAAGGTTTAAGATGGAGTGGGGGAGCAAGTGTAGCGGGGCGAGCTGATGTCTTCATCTCCGCACTTAGAGGCAGAGAAGGAAGATCTGAGCATCTGAGGCCAGCTTCGGCTTTGTAGTGAGACCCACTCAGACAACAATGAAAAAATAATGTTCTGCCTTTGGCTTAAAAAATTTAGCATTGTTAATCTTAGTCAAAGAATTCCTAGAATCAGTGTAATATCTATCAAAATTATAAAACACTTTTATGCAGATAAAAACATAGGAACTCATTTTTAAATTTATAGAAAGTTTCATATATGTGTGATGGTTAGTCTTGATTGTCACAATAGCTTTTGATGTCAGCCCACATGAAAGGCATTTCCTTTCACAAGGGACAAGATTATGTAAGTAGGGTCTTACCCTGAGGATACCACTCCCTTTATTTGATTTTCACTCACATCTTTTAGCACAAACCTCAGCTCTGACATTAAACTTCCTGGTGCTCTTTTTCTACTAAAACTGTACATTTTGTATTTCTTTTTTCAGAACTATTATTTTTTTTATTGTAGACCTACATAGGAGTGATCACTAATTATCATGACAGAGTTAATATTAGGCTGCTTTGAAATCTTCTCTGTTAATGATATTAGTCTAAAACTCTTCAATTTAGCTTTGGTAGTTTGAATGTAATTGGTCCCCAAAAGCTCATAGGAAGTGGACTATTAGGAGGTGTGGCTTTATTAGAGTAGATATGCTGGAAGAAATATGTCACTGTGGGGATGGGCTTTGAGATCTCATATATGTCCAAGCCATGCCCAGTGCTTCAATCCACTCCCTGTGACCTTCTGATCAAGATGCAGCGAGCACCATGTCTGCCTACATGATGCCATGTTCTCTGCCATGATGATAATGACTTGAACCTCTTAACTATGGGATGCCATCTCAGTTAAGTGTTTTTCTTTATAAGAATTGCTGTGGTCATGGTACCTCTTCACAGCAACAGAAATCCTAAGGCATTAGTCCTGGGCAGATTCTTAGGACTAGAACAAAAAAAAGCTACATTCTGTGCCAAAATATCACAAAAGTAATCTTTAGTCCAGTTGCTGGCATTGTTTCCCTCTGAAACAAAAATGGATTTAGGGCCTACATGGAAGACTTTAAAGTGTAGGATCCTGAGACAAAAGAGGACAAAGCTTCATGATACTGGCTTAGGTAGTGGTTTCCTGGCTATGGTACTAAAACACCGGGGATAAAAATTAAAAATAGATAAATTTGTCCCGTCAAAATGAGGAACTATGCATCAAAGGGCAAATTTAGCAAAGGAAAAAGTATCCAACTGTGCTGTTTTGTTTATTTGTTAATTTGACACAAGCTAGTGTCATCTAGCAAGAACTAAACTCAATTGAGACAATGCTCCCATCAGATTGGCCTGTAGGCAAGATGATGGGAATTTTCTTGATATATGATTGATGTGAAAGTGCCTAATGACCCAAACCTGTAGGAATAAGGGCTCCAAATGGTGATATGTTGAGTGGGATGATCGGGAAGGAGAAATAAATAAGAAATAAAGAAGGTAAAAGCAATAGCTGGGGTCAGAAGACTTGCCTTAGATGATAACATGGCAAAGCAAGTTTATTAACTATAGTGTCTTATATACTATCTGAAAGGTGAACAACAGCCAAGATCAGCAGAGAACTAAGCCGGACAATGCTGGCGAAGTGAACACAGGATACCTCAGACACGACTGTCTCAGGATTGATAGGCACAGCCTAGTGGGAAGAGTCAGGTTCCCCAGAAGCTGCAACCTCCACTCCTCCAAGGCACTGATTCTAGTGTGATTGGCCTTGCCAAATCTTCTCCTGGAAATGACACAGAACTCAAGTGGCCTTTGTTCATTCATCAGGACCTCTGAGAAAATCCTGGATTGATCTGGCTCCCCACATCTTAGCCTGCTATTTACAGGGCTTCCCTAGGCAGATGGTCCTAGATTATATGAGGAAACAGGTTGAGCAAACCATGGTGAGCTGGTCAGTAAGCATCATTTCTCTGTGACCTAAGTTCCTGTCTCCAGGGTCCTGCCTTCAGCTCTTGCCCTGACTTCCCTCAATGATGAACTGTGACCTGGAATGTGTAAGTCAAAAAAAAAATCCATTCTTTCCTTCCTGTCTTACTCTTGGTCATAGCATTTATCACAACAACAGAGAGCAATCTGGGACAATAGGCAAAAGCATTTTCAAATAGCAGATCTCCGGTGTAGTGATGTCTAGAATATATAACAAAGGATACCATAGTGAAGATAAAATTCTGCTTCAAAATAAAGAAATGACTTGAAGAAATTTTCTACATTAAAAATATACAGAATTCCAAGAAACAGATGAAAACATGTACAATGTGATATCATTTATGGATTTGGAGCCTATGATGTGGTTTCTGGTCCTCTACCCTGCTGACATCCATAGCTGGGATGACCACCCACAGCTGACTTCCTTTGTTCCTCCAGGTCTGGTTATTCCAGGTACTGCTCGCCACCAGCTGGTTCAGGATTCCCAGACTTGAGTCTGGCGGGTACTGTGGAATGTATGTTGAAGACTTTCTGTTAAGTTACTTTTCTGGAATTAAGCCCAACCTTGCACCATTTGTTTTTAGTTTGCTTTAAGCAAATCTCTGCCAAACACTTCCGTATCCGTGGCTCATTCGCATTTTCAGCATAGAGACCACTGTACCCAGCACTCTCCACGTGTGTTCACATTGAACAGTGGAAGGTGGGAGAAGTCAGGTGACCTCCCAGGTGAGGTGGTAAAGGATCGATTGAATTCTGACACCTCTGAAGGTCACCATCTGTCTGCCTTGCTAAAGATACATTTTCCAAACTATGACCAGGGGCTCAACCGACATGAGTATCATTAAAACTCTTGGAATATATTTTTATTATGTTGTGAGTTGTCACCAACCCTAAGTGGTCATGACTCAGGCAGGGAGTGGGTAAGAAGCAGGGAGCTGAGACACACAACGTGGAATCACTGCTTGGTAGGCCCTGCTACGGTCTCTTATTTATGGGACAGGGAACCTGGCCTGTGGTGTGGCCTGGAGCCAGCCTCTGAAGTTCAATTCCAAATCTTCCCTTGTTGGGGGCAGGGTTGCAGTATTTTCTTGGCAAAAACCAACCAAATAGAAACAAAACAAAACAAATCAAACAAGCAGATACCAACCTGCTTTGGAACAAAGGGCTGTCTGGTTGGCAGGTGCCACAGTAATTGTTTTTTACGTTTCAACATGCAAGTCCCACCAGGCCTCTTCCCCCAAGATTCAGGATCCAGCTGTGCATGTTTTTAGGCTTTGCAGCCTATCATGTACTGCTGTAGGCACCAGACTGAAAGAAGTATGTCAGCAGAGTCATTTCCCACCAGGATGTGTGATGAGGAGACATGTGACAAGCCTAGCATCCTTCTCATGGGGAGACTGCCAGGGCATTGCTGGGCTTCATCTTCCTTTATGTTTCTCCAAGGACCACTTGTCTGCTCATTAGCCAGCACAGGATAACCATTGTCTTTTCTTTCTTTCTTTTTTCTTTTTTTCTTTTTCTTTTTTCTTTCTTTTTTTTTTTGACAGGGTTTCTCTGTGTAGCAGTCCTGGATGTTCTGAAACTCACTCTGTAGACCAGGCTGGCCTCAAACTCACAATGATCCGCCTGCCTCTGCCCCCTGAGTACTGGGATTAAAGGCGTGTGCCACCACTGCCCGTCCCCGACTGTCTGCTCGATGCCTCTTACACGTCTCTGATGTCCAGTGCTCTGAAGGCTTGAACGAGACTTAGGATGACAATCTGCTTTGGGTCTGACAGTTCCTTATACATGTCTTTACATTTATGAAGGCGTAGGGTTAGCACTTGAACAAGACAGGTACATTTAGTAGAGCAAGCATCCACAGAGGCCCTGCTGGAAGCTTCTAGGAAGAGTCTCCCAGTGTATTGGCATTCACAGCACCAGGATGTAACCAGGGCGCCATCCTCTGAACTCTTTGGGTACCAGGTTATCACAGGGCAAGTGGAGCACAGGGCCCACCTTGGATGTCTATGGTCTGAGGAGGCCCAGTTATTCACCTCTGCACTGGTACACATGGGACCATCTGACACCCTCAGGCTTAGCACCGTTTGGGGACAGATGAACACACATATCATTTTTATGTATGACATCTGGATTGAGATGTTACTTTTGCATCATAACACCCCCACAAGCAGTGCCACGCTGGAGGAAGCACACCACATTCTCTTGCTTGACAAACCTGGGATCAAAGAAATTCTGGAGGCGAATAGCCTTTGCTGCCAAGACCTTTCTGGAGGTCTTGCAGAAGACCCTCCCAGAAGAAATCAATTCAAAGTCATGTGTGTGCACACAGGTGTGTGTGTGTGTGTGTGTGTGTGTGTGTGTGTGTGTGTGTGCGCGCGCGCGTGCGCTCATGCGCATGCTGGGGCTCATGCTCCCTGGAGGGATTTTGGAGGTGTTAATTGTTCAGGATTCAGAAAGGGTAGGGCTGCGATGTCAGGAGGGCAGACTTCCAGAAGCAGGCTCTGAGGACGGAGGTGTAAGAGAAGAGAGGGTGAGTATACCCAGACGGAGGAAGCAGACAAAAAACAAACTCACATTTGGGCAAAGGTCAGGCTCATGGGACACTTCCAGGCCCTTCCAAGCCCGTACCCTGCTGCTGTTCTACTTACTGCCTGGAGGGTCCTGCTCAGACGTCTGAGGCTCCCACGCTTCAGCCCTTGTCAGAACTCAGAACCAGACCTCAAGAGATGGGAGGCAGGCCTGTGTTCGTGGACATCCGCTCCTGTCCAAGAAAAGCTGGAAGTGTGAATGCATGGGTTGCTCCATGGCGTCTCACCTTCTCTGTCTTTTGAAAACAATTATTTGTTGAAGCTACTTGTCTTAGGTAGGGTTACTGTCCGTGTTCTGCTCTGTGCAGTCCTGTGGAAGAGTTAGGGTCACTCTGACATGAGTTTAGGCTTTAGCAGCAGCAGCAGAAACAGGGTGAGTCACCTTCTAATGAACACACTGCCCCTTGCTTCACAGAAAGCTCTTTTATTGTTGCACAATTTATACCTCTTAGCAAGTCAATTTCCGCATACCAAAACCTCTTATCTGAAATTGTTTGAAGGAACCATTTGCCCGAGCGATTTTCAGCTATGAGACTTCTTGGTTTGGCAAGTCCTCTCATAACTAAGTTTTGCAAAGGCTCGGAATCCTTCAGGAAGAACTCAGACAAAAAGTACCAGTCACAAACAAAAAGGAGCAATCACAAAAGTTAGGTCAAAGCCAAGGCGCTAACACTCCAGGGAATTCAAGTCAGATGCAAGGATTCTATTGTTCCGACGAAACTCAGTGACCAACACAACGTGGGGAGGAAAAGGTTTCTGTGTATCATCATGGAAGGAAGTCAGGACAAGAGCTCAATCTTGTAAGCATTGGTTCTCCTTTGTAAGTAAAAGCAAGTGGGAGAACTGAGTGGTGAGTGCCTTTTTCCCTGCTCCTTTTCAGTCTTGTCTGGAAGAGCAAGTCTAGCCTAGGGGTGGGAGACCTCAGTGGTACCCGGGCTGGTGACGTGCAAGTGGTTTGCATTTAGCTGTGGCTCGTAGCCCTGGCCCCTGATAGTTTTGCTTAAACCCCTGATATCCTGATCGCACCTGCATAGTGAGGACAGAACTGGGAGAGACCAATGGAGCTATTTCTCCTCTGGTTTTTCATCCCTAGGTCCTAAGAGTTGGCTTGGGAAATCAACATGATCCTATTGGGCCAATGATGGCAACCAGTGTGATCCTATTGACCCCCAGGGTAAGTTCCCAGAGTGGAACTGATTTTTGCTTACCTCTACTTTTGGTCCTGGTCCTTGATCATGTAACCTCACTATTTTTGATGCCTCTATGCCGGCTAGTTTTTGTGTCACCCTGACGTGTGATAGAATCATTTGGGAAGTAGAAACCTCAGTCGAAAAAATGGTTGGACCAGACTGGTCTCTGGGCAAGTTTTGGGTGCATTTTTAACAGTAGTGATTGAAGCAGGAGGGCCAAGACTACTGTGGGTGGTGCCATCCCTGGGCAGGAGGTGTTGGAGTGTGTAAGAAAGCAGGCCGAGCAAACATGGAGGAGAAAGCCAGTAACCCGCACTCCGCCATGGCTTCTGCTTCAAGTCCCTGCCCTGACTCCCGCAGTGATGGAGTGCTGCCTGAGAGCTGCAAACTGAAACAAACCCTTTCCTCCTCAAGGTGCTGTCATTACGATGTTTTATTTCGGCAATATAAGCCTTCACTAAGACAGTTTCCATTCCTGAAAGCACAGTAAGCTTTGCTTTGAAAAGAAAGAAAAGTGTGATGCTTGACAGATTGAAGCCTTTCACTTCTACTGAAGGCTACACAGTGCATTAGGGTTCCGTTATTCGGGTTAGGCAGGCTAAAATGGCCTCTGGTTTCATGCAAAGGGGGACAGGACCCCAGTGTGTCTCAAACAGCCTGAATGAGTGTCAGCTGATGAGGAAGTACTTGACTCTGCCTGACATAAGTTCTGAGAGGAACAGGAAGGTTGGTGATATCCCAGGTGAAGCAGAGAGGAGAGAAATTTCTGGGTTTTAGGGTCTTGCAGATCCAATGCCATTCTCCGAACCTGTTGGCTCATATAAATCTTTGTTTGTTTGTTTGCTTGCTTTCAAGACAGGGTTTTTCTGTAGCTTTGGAGCCTGTCCTGGAAACTAGCTCTTGTAGACCAGGCTGGCCTTGAACTCACAGAGATCCACCTGCCTCTGCCTCCAGAGTGCTGGGATTAAAGGCATACACCACCACAGCCTGGCAACATTTTTAAAATTCTATACAGGAAGCAAGCTTGAGAAGTACTCATGGTGACCTTCTTCCTCTTTTTTTTTTTTCTTTTCATTTGACAAGAGCAGTCAGGGTGAGAGAGCAACCTCCTCTAATTTACTACATATAGGCTGGATTTAAGTTCATATAATTAAGAGGACACTAAATGCAGAAAACAACCAGACCCCCAACCATCTACCAGAACTGAGAAAGTGATGGACTCAGAATGATCATTTTCTTATCCTGCCTGTGTTATTAGAACTGGAGGGTAAGAGCCAGAGTCAGGATACTTAGGGTACTCAGGGTACAATGGGGTAGAAACGAACATGGAGCAAAGGAATGGGGCAGGGGACACATTGTATTTTAGTTATGGACAGCAAACCTGGAGACACCAAACAGAGAGCAAAAGCATTAAGACCCAGCAGAGCCTGCCTCTCCAGCCTCCATCCAAGCAGGCTCATCCTGCCTCAGATGCAGCAGCTGCCCACTGACTGCAGCTCATCTAGTCCTGGCAATTTATCCCGTGGGTTCCAGTGTGAATCTGTGCTTTCCCAACATTTGGTCCTGGACTGCTCCAAATTCACATGAGCTTTCCAGGTCCAGCCATGTCATAATGTCAGCTCCTTTTGTAAACTGGCCAATGTTGGTGGCACAGGGGGCAAAATTCTTAGTCCTCTTTAAAAATCATTAAATATATCATACAAACCCTGTCTAAGAACAAAACCAAACCAACATAAGACTAGCCACCTGGGAGGTCTGAGAGTCTTCTCAGTCTGATAAAGATTTGTCGATGGAGCTTGTGTAGGAGTTTCCTCTGGATCTTCCCCTTTTGCAATCCCACTAGATGTCTAGCAAGGTGAAAATCAAAACAGGAAAATTTAGGATTAGGTGATTGGGATGTGTAACTGACTGCTTGTGGCATAAGAGATTCTAGGGGAGTAGTGATCCCTGGTGGCTCAGGGGTACCAGGAAATTTTTGGGTGTATAACATGTGGCTGCATTTACCAAGATGGCTGTGAAGTCACATGATTGCTGCCATCTTGACAAGGGAGCCATTCAAGATGAAAGCAAAATCACTTTCTTTCTGGGATGAGTTCAGCTTTGAGAGAGAAGGAGCCCATCCCCAATCAGGGCACGGGACCCTGTGGTTCCATGGATCTCAGGAATTAAATATGAGCAATTACCCCCTTTATTTTTCAAACAAGCAGCTGAGCTGGATTCCCAGGGAGACAGCTGGAGAAATTATCCCAGGTATGCATGCCAAAGGTAGCAAAGTAAAGAAACATAAGAAGAGATTCCATTGTCTCAACACAAGGAAGCAGAATCCATATGTGGCTGTTAGAATGGCTAGAATCCTGGAGTGAGGTCCCTCTAAGAAGGCATCTAGCAGAGAGGGAGAGATGGAGGGAGTTTAACCATTTTGTTCACTTTCCAGATTAATACAATAATAGGTCCATCTGTCTTTCAGGGTGACAGGAGGGGTAAGGAAAGTGAGGGATAGATGTGGTTTAAAAGAAACCAAAGTCTCCGAGGTGAGAATAGATTGCTTGTATCTATAAAAAAATGTGACCAAACACTAGGGACAATATGGTCTCTCATTCCTTTTTTTCTAAGAAAAGGAATCTTCTCTCCTCTCCTTTTCTCTCCTCTCCTCTTATTGTCTCCTTTCTCTTCCCCTCCCCTCCCTTTTCTTCCCCTCCCCTCTCTTCTCTTACTCTCCCCTTTCTTCTTTTTCTCCTTCCTCTTCTCCTTCTTCCTTAGCTTTCCAACCTGGGAAGAACAGCCTAGGTGCCTATTTAACATATCAAACCTGTCCACCAGGTTCTCCTTGCATCCCTCAGTCTCTCCTGATTGGCATATTCCACCACCTACCCTGAGCTGCCTTTCCCTATATAATCCAACCATTTTGGCTACCTGTCCTCTTTGAACCTTTGGGCCTCCTGGCTGCTGCACCTGGTTCTCTTTCTCTCCCTGATCCCTTCTCCCGCCCTCCCCCCACTTTTCCTCACATGGCTCAGGGTCATGTCCACTCTGGACTCTGCCTCTGGCTATGCCTTCCCACATATTTACAAATGAAGTTTCTCCTCCACCATACCTGGGCCCATTCATGTTCCTTTCCTTTTCCTTCCTTTCTATTTTCCTTCTGTTCATTTCTATTTCCTCTCCCATTCCTCCCTCCCTATCCCTCTCTCCTTCCTTCCCTTCACAATGTCAAATTTCCCTGTCAAACTTCTATGCTTTGTTGACCTCTAAGAAAGTCAAAGGGTCTTCCTAGCCCTTCAACTTTAAACCTTTGATTGATAGAGAACAGGCTTCCCAACTTCCAGCATCCAGTCAGGTTTCATGCTGAACAGGTAAGAATATACTACGGTGCAAATCCAACCGTAAGTCAATAATTTCAGTCTCTGTTCACAAGTCTTTGGTCACTAAAGAGTTTAATTTGTGTAAAGAACTTCCCTAGCCGCTCTGTAAATGACTTTTTAGAATTCAAATAGTTAATGTGAAAATAGGGTTACCTGACTATAGTCAGTGAGAAATGAACCTTAACCAGGCCAGGATGGAGGGGTCACAGCAAGCCTGAGGCTGTGACAAGTCTATTGCAAGCAATCAGACTCTTTATTCTCTTATTAAAAACAGAATATAATGGCGATTGTCAGCACCGATACAATGCTGGTTGCGAGAACACAATGAGACTTGCTAGCTATATAAGGTACACAAGACTAATGTCTAAGGCCAATTGTCCTGTCAAATGTCTAAGCTTCAGTGACTTCTAAGGAAAACAGAAAAACACAGGGAAGCCTGAAGGCTTCACTGCCTGAGGGAGTGCCTCAGTTTCTCAGGAACTGAAAAGCACACAGTGCCCCAGGAGCCATGGACTCTAACCTGAAAAACCTGTGACACATGCCTCTTAAGGCAGCTAGACCAGGGCAACTCCATGACTCCCTGCAGTATTGCGTAGCTATAGATATGAGCAATCATAATTGTTTCTAGGCTTATTGAGAATCATAGACCCAGGAAAACTGCTCAAAAGTTCTAGTATCTCCCATGAGAAGTAATTCAAAGCTTTAGTCACATCCCATGCAAACCCTGTAACACATCCAAAAGTATTCAGCTTTAGGACGGGTATGGGTGTGGGGATGTATGTGAGGGTGAGTCAACCTTGGCTGTTGTTTCTCCAGTAATACCACTGTTTTTCTTTAGGACAGGGTCCCTCACTGGTCTGGAAATCACCAAATAGAGTAGGCTGTCTACCCAAGAAGCCCCAAAGATCTAGCTGTCTCAGTCTGCTCAGAGCTGGCATTCCAAGTGTGTACCACCGTATACTCTTCCTGAACCGATAACTGCACGCATGAGCACTGTATTCACAGCCTTCCCGCCCCTCTCTCTCCCCTTCCAACTCCTCCCTGGCCCCCTTGAAATCCTCCTCCCTTGGTACGTTGCCAGTTTCCTAAGTTCTATTTGTATTCACTTCTAAAGATTCAAAGCTAGCATTCACATATGAGAGAAAATACATGAGATTTGTCTGTATAGGTCAGGCTTACCTCACTCAGAATGACTATTTCCAACACTATCCATTTGCCTGTGAATTTCATACAAATAATGCCCCACCGTGTAAGCATACCAC
The DNA here is from genome assembly GCA_028555095.1 of Dicrostonyx torquatus. Lineage (NCBI taxonomy): Eukaryota > Metazoa > Chordata > Mammalia > Rodentia > Cricetidae > Dicrostonyx > Dicrostonyx torquatus. The sequence goes on along the minus strand of JAQHUG010000139.1, from coordinate 96,713 downwards.
ATTTGCTTTCTTTTAAAATAAACTACAAAGGGATTTTAGTTTATCCCTTTTACTAACCATAGATTCTTTTCTCATACAGTGTAATCTGAATACAGTTTCCCCTCCCTCCACTCCTCCCAGTTCCTCCCACTTCCTCTTCCATCCAGATCCATTCCCTTTCTGTCTTAGAACAGGCTTCTACGAGGTAACAACGAAACATGACAAAATAAACTACAGGAAGATAAAACAAAACGCATCATATCGAAGATGGACATTATCCATTCATCTGCTCGTGTTCATCTAGGTTGTACTTCCACAATGGTTTCCATAGTAGCCACACCAGTTCACACCCCCAACAACAGCAAATAAGG
>JAQHUG010000139.1:75189-94382 GCA_028555095.1 Dicrostonyx torquatus | reverse complement strand
TGTGTGTGTGTGTGTGTGTGTGTGTATGTGAATGCCACATTCTTTTGGGTCCTTATCGAGGCCAGACCCCTTGGAGTTGCAGGAGTACTCCCTTGTGAGCTCTCAGTATGGGTGCTGGGAATTGCACTGGGGTCTCTGGGAGAATAAGTACTCATAAAGCCGAGCCATTTTTCCAGCCCTGTTTGTTTTTTTTTTTTGTCAAGATACACACACACACACACACACACATACACACACACACACGCACCATAGCAACAAGAAAATAACCAGATTTAAACTGGGCTACCTCCTTACCAGGGCATAAACCAAAAGGGAGAATTTTAGGGTGGCCTATATGGATCTCTGAGAAACCATGGTGAGGAACCAAACCCCAAATATTATTTACTGTGTTTCCACTCACAGGGTGTTGTTGAAATGACACATTTAGAAACCCAGACAGACAGATTGCTACTCATTGTGTCCCAAACTGGAGAGGATGGGACGGAGAGGGAGGAAGGTGTCAGTGTATGCCCCAGGATGAGGGAATGGGGCGCATTTATGTCTGGTTGTGGCAGGAGAGCAGGGGTTGCAGAGAGAGACATCAAGATTAACAAGTGAAAGAAGCCAGATGATAGCAAAAGATGTAGCTTCCCCATGTGGCTACCCGTGTAACAAACAGAAAATCTCAGCATACACAAATGATGCTAAGCCTCATATCTCAGAATACATGCTTTCCCCTTTGGCTTACTGGTTTACTCCCATTGTTTGGAATGTTTTCCATTCTTAATAAATTGTCTGTTTTTCTCTTTGCAGCAACGTGTCTCTGGGACACAAGAATCTGGAAGTTTAAATGAATGCCTCTGCTGTCTTTTTATCTCTGCCAGACGCCTCTGGATCCTTCTGTAAGATTGTTCTGTAAGAAGAGTGAAGAGGGTTGGGTGGGAGAGAACCAGTCAGAAAAGAAAAAGCTCAGATAATGTTGAGGGTGGACGAAACAAGAAGACCCTTGTGTGCTTCTTGGCTGTGGATTGACTTTATTTTTAATTACCTCCATTTAGTGTGGGAGGGGGGAACCTTCATGCCATGGCACTTGTGGAAGGCAGAGGACAATCTGTGGGAGTCAGTTCTCTCCTTCCACCGTGTGAGTCCTGGGAATCACTGTCAGGTCGGTAGGCTTGGTGGAAGGCATCTTTATGGGCTGGGCCATTTTGCTGGGCTGCCGTTGTAGATTTAGATGATGCGTTCCTGTGTGCTCAAAGCCTTCAGCAGCACTCAGCCTGGGAATCAGCAGAGCGCCCCTTTTTCCTGCACCCCTTGCCTGTTGTCAGCACACCCGCCTCCAGTTCACCACAGAAACTGTGCACAGAGAAAGAGATCTTGATGATCCTGCCATGTGTTCTGGCCTAGAGCTCATGAAAGGAGAGCATTCTGGGGATGGGGCATGTACACAAACACAGGCATCAGACCTCAGCTGGGGTGTCTGATGGGATCACCAGTGCTCACCGCCCAACCTGGCCTCCTATGCTACAATCTCCAGGGACAAAGGTTTGCTTTGCTTGTTTCAAAGGCATAAAAGTATATAGTAGGACAGGAATGTTCTCAGTCCCGGTTACTGGGTGTCAGATCTCCAAGCACAGCCATGCACTGTGTAACAATGTTCTGGCCAAGAGACATATCACATCTACAACCATGATCTCTTAAGATGATATTACCTCAAGATGTAGCTGTCTTGGTCTGTGTAAGCATGATGTCACACAGTAACACATTTCTTAAACCACACACTTCCATCATGAAGTATTACATGACTATATGTAGACCATCCTCCCATTCAAAACCAGAAGAGAAACCAGTTTCTAAAACAACTTAGCCTTGCATCCTTAGGAGAAAGAACGTCTTATACATTGTGTGGGGCACATTCACTAGTTCATGTAAATCTCGTGGTAGTCAAGTGACATTAGTCCCACTTCTTAGATGAAGACAGGGAGGTTCACTGGGATTCACAATGGGATATAAACCCATTATAGCCTACCAGAGTGCATCCTTCTGCCAATGCCCTCTGCTTGCCCAGCATTGCCAGGGACTAGGAGATCTGGGACATGGGCCCTTTTTAGAAGCTGCCAATTGAGGGAAAAGGATAGGTTGAACACACATGGCACTGTCAGGGGACAATTAATGGAGATCAGTGTGGTGTTGATTACTGAGGGGAGTAGGGAAGCCAGAGCATCCAGCCATAGGTATGCAGTTGACCCAAGAGAAAATTTCCTGCTAATTTCTCAAGGACTTGTGAGCTTTCTTAGACCAGCAGGTTGTCTCCCTGGGCTGGTGTGGGCTCTGATATCCCTGAGACTGGCTGGCGAGAGCCATTGCTTGGATTCAACTTGGTAGCTGAAAGCTAGCAATTTAGAAAGACAAAAGGTGAAAGGCTCAGCTCTGGCCTTCATTGACTTGTAGATTGCCCAGGAAGAGATGCTTCTGACTCCAGAGCTGGTAAGGTATGCAGGTGTGTGGCTGAGGGGAGGTGCCCCGGAAAAGGAATATGAATAGGGAATTCCTCGAGAGTTGAGGGAGCATTCAGAGCTTGGAGAGAGACAATAAACGCTGGTCATGCTGGAAGGATGAAGAGTCCTGTGCTGCCCTTGAATGATCATGATGGAGTGAGTGTCTGATTCTTCCATGTGCCACTGAGAACACACTTAGGGCAAAGCACCAGTTTCTATGTTGGGGCGATGGTCCCCGACAGGCTGGCACCTTCCTGAATGAGTGAGGTGGAGGGCTTGCTCTCCTGTCTTTGTCTCCAGGTGTAGACAGGTGTCTGAAAGGGTGACATCACCTTTTTCTTCTAGTCTCGGAAAATGACAGCCTCAGAGCAAGCTGTTGCTAGAATCACAAGGAACCAACATTTTAATCCATGCCGCAGTTCCAGCAAATGACCAGGGTTAATTTGTGGGTGACAGAGGCAGCAGCAGAGGGAAGAGCATTTGCCTTACCTTCTGCTGGCTTTGACACGTTCCCTCCAGATTTGTGTTTTATAATATGACATATATTAGAACTAGAAAATGGCCCTTGGCAAGTGCATGTTGAGGAGAGGGAGAGAGGTCTGTTGGGTCCAATCATAACCCTGTCTCTAAGGATGACGAGCTTCTCCCCGTGTTTAGTAGGAAAATGTAAAACCTTTTCTTCCTGAATAGACAGCATGTGTGTTTGTCGACAAGTTGACATAACGATGTGCTCACTATTCAACGTTGAATAAGGAGTGCCAGGCACCCTTCAGGCTTGTGATTGACTTACATACTACTAGTTGTACATTAAGAGAATTTCTTACACTATGAAATAGTTTTATAATGCTGTCATGTAAAATATTAGACATTTCTCAGGCTGGGCGTGAAGCTCAGTCATATAATATTTATCTGATTCACTTTAGGTTTGGGTTTGATTCCTGAAAAATGAAAGAAAGGAGAGGGGAGAGGTGGAGGGAGAGTGATAGCCGGGGAAAGATGAGGAGTAAAGAATAAGAAAAAAGAAGGAAGTAATTCAAGCCATAAAAGCCAATCGTAGACAATGTCAAATGAGACCACCTCACACCATTCCCGCCCCAAAGTGAGAAAGTCACCTCCAGAACCAAATGGCCTTTTCATGACACTGACACTTAAAGACATCCTCAGGATGGTCGATTTTATCCTCTTCATCCATCTGCAATTTCTTGGAACTTATACATCATTAGGGGCATTGGTGTCCTTTCACTAAACAAGCTCCTTAGATCCATCATGTTGGCTTTTCCTCTTGTCTTTTTTAAAAAATTCACTCACCTATGGCTTTGTGTGTGTGTGTTTGTACACATGCACACATAAGCACACATATGTTCCCATGTCTGTGTACATGTGTGTGTCTGTCTGTCTATGTACATGCACACATATGTTCCCATGTCTCTGTGTGTGGATTTGTGTGCACGTTAAAGTTGATATTAGATGTTTTTTCTCAAGTGTCATTGACCCTGCTTTATCAAGACTGGGTCTTTTATCAAGACTGGGTCTCTTGCTGGCCTGGAACTCACCAAGTAATCTAGATTGAATGTCAAGTGAACTCCAGGGATCTATCTGTCTTTACTCCCCACACCTGAGAGGAGAGGGATGTGCCACATGCCTGACATTTTATGTGTGTCCTGGCTGTCAAATTTCTGTTTCTATTCTTGTGGAGCAAGCATTTTATTGACTGAGCCACCTTATGCCTTTATCCACTCTTTCACTTTTGTCTCTGCTATATCGTTTTATTGTGACAGTCATTTCTGCATTCACATGTCTCCTATTTTCTTTATCTCAGTTCTCCCTGTGTCACCAGTGAGCCTAGGGATTCACTAAGGACTAGTGACATGAGGAGACATGAGCAGAAGGCAATATTCCACAGGAACTTACCAGTGGGGATAAGTACATCAGAAGTCTCTGGGTCCAGTTATCGTCATGTGGCTCTTAGAGAACTGTTAGGACTTTGGGTACATGCTACTGATGTTGGGGTTCAGTGAAGTCAGGTTGATCTTCGATGCTCTCACCTTTCCAGGTGGTCACAGAACCGTGTATCTGAGTTGGGATTTTATTTATCCTCACCAGGCTGTCAGCTCCACCAGGCTGAGGACTTATGCACTGTAGTGTCATGGACTGGCCTTGACAAAATCACTTCTTACCAGGGTAGGTGCATGGGAATTTAGAAATATAAGAAAAGAACACAGAAACATGTGAAGAATAACAGAACAGAAATCATAGAATAATACCAGGAGGGCATTCCAGTGATAACTGAAATAGCTGGTGCTTATTTTTCCATAGCTTCTATAACCAGTGTAAATGGGGGGAAAAGGTAACAAAAGACTTTATTAACATGATACAAAGGACAAGTCAAACAGTCAATGGCTTTTACACTTTGAGGCATCAAATCATTAGCATTTTGTTGTCTAGGTAGTGAAGTTGCTCCAGATCAGGTATGCTGAAGGCAGTCCTTCCCCAGGTGACTTCATAGTTACAAAAGAAGGAGCAGAAGTAGATTTGCATATCCTGCCCACCTGTCAGGATGGCATTGAACCTACTTGAATGAGCTATTTTAATGTTAAAAGAATCAAGCAATCACCTCTGAGCTGTGACATGCAACTATGCTTGTCAGTCATTTTGAGTGGCCTCCAAACTCTCTGACTGTCAGAGAAGGTAAAAATGGGCCCACATTTTTGGGCCTCCACACTGTAGCTTAACAATGTTGTTGCTAGCCACAGACAGTATCCACCAGAAGCCCTTAAAGCAGCATTCTAAACCTGTGGGACACAGCCCCTTTGTGGTTCAGTGACCCTTTCACAGGGGTTTCATATCAGTCATACTACATATTAGATTCATCACATTGTGATTCATCACAGTAGCAAAATTACAGTTTTGAAGTTGCAATAAAAATAATTTTGTAGTTGGGGGTCACCACAATGTGAGGAAGTGTATTACAGGGTCACAGCATTAGGAAGGTTGAAACCCACTGCCTTAAAAGGAAAAATTGTGTATCACCCTAATATGTACCATATGATTACACACCACAAAGCTAGCTCTCCAGCCCAAGTTGATGGCCTCAACCCTACACAAAGAACCAAGGAAAGCTGGGAGTGGGAGAGGTGTTCCTCCCCAGGGAAGAATGCACCAATTGGTTGTCCAGTGCCAAATGGTCAGCCCTGAAAACATACAAGTAACATTATAAGGACTGAGCTGGTTATATTCAGCAATATGTATGTATATACACATGTGCATTACAGAGAGAATGAATCTGAATGGAAGTGGGGAGGAATTGGAGGGAGAAAAGGAAAGGGGAAAATGCTGCAATTATATTATAATCTCAAAAATATGAGAGTCACATCTCATATTGATCATATAAACAATGGACTGCCCCTTCTCTCACAGTCACTAATGAGGAAGAGAACACAGGTTCCCAGGTCCATCTTGGTAAAATTCTCAGAGAACACTCTGAAGAGGAAAATGACCAAGATTTGGAAGACATTCCAAGGCATTTTTCTGCTGTTTTACAGATGGGCAATCATCAGCGAAGGCACCTCTAGACTGTTCTTACTCATTCAGATCTGTTCAACTTATGGGCCTGAAGAAGGGAACACCCAATGATTTTCCACACAGGAGCCTAGACCGAGGCTAAATAAAGTTTCCTCTTGTAGGAAATAACAGAGTATTCAAAATCACTAAGGAGAACATCCTGAAGCACCTGGAACATATTGAGAGTCAGACGAACTGGTTTCTTGTGGGGGTAAAGTCTCATAGGTGGGTGCTTCAGGCTCCCTATTTACTAAGTACTTCACAGTTTCTGCTAAGTGTTATCAATAAAGGAAGCACCTCCAAGAAAGCCCCCAGAGTCAAGCGGGGCTAATCAGGTATAGCAGGAAGTACTCACCACTGTGGGGTCAGAAGAATGATGTGTTAGGCTCTGGGTCTCTGATGTCAGGTACACAGACTCTCTCCCTGGATGCAGATGCGGGTTCCCTTCTTGGTTCCCATTTCCAATGGCTGAGAGGGAGAGCAGCAGACAGCTCTGGCGCTCCTGGTGCTGCTCTTCCACTTCCCATGCCACCCATCAACCTGTTCCCGGTCTGGTCTCTATGGCAAGGGCATCTCGGGAGGACAGAGGATACTGTTCTCTTAGTGCCACAAGTGTCCTTGCAGATGGCCACTGCATGTTCCATAGACACTCCCTGCCTGACCAGGGATTGATTAAGGCCTCTTTCCATTGCAGATACACCCTGTCACTGCTTACTGCGTTACAAGTATTATCTGTTACAGCATTGAACCCTTAGCCTCAGTATCAAAGGCTGCAACATTTTTGTCTGAGTCTAAAAGGTCCTTTGTGCTGTAACATGTTTCATTTGGGTGACATTGGATATAAGGCCATACCACAGGTGTGAAGCTTTGCATGTCCAGCAGTTGTCTCCCACAAAGGACTCCAGCCTGCTCATCTTGGGAAACAAATACGAATGTGACAGATATCGTGGGCAAACCTGTAAGCAGTCTGTTGATATGGCTGTTGATGGGCTGACTGGCCTGGCTCATGAAGCCTCAGAGGGAAGTGAAGGCTCTATCAGGACTGTTTGTGCAGTTGGTGGTTCTGGTCAACTGGGACTGAAGGATCAGCTGTGATTAACAAGAGATCACCACTATGACACTGCTTTGCTGGGACAATTAACACTGGTGAGCTGGGCCTGAGAAGTCAGCTGTGATTAAGAAGCCAGTGCCACTGAGGTGAACTGTCAGGGACCATTTGCCCTAATAATTACAGAAGGTCATCAAAGGCCTTTAACTTAGAAAGTTTAACAGATCCAGCTAGGACTTTTGACTCTAGGAAGCTTACAAAGATAAGGAAGCCATTGCCTCGAGGATGTTTACAGAGATTCCCCTCTTCCTTAGTTAGCTATCCACAAAAGAATGTTTTTGTTTACACAGGTGTGCTAGTTAGCTAACTAGGTGTTTATTACCCCCAGTTCCTGCTCTCTGACTCGACCCCCACCTCAAGAACCAGCTCTACATTTCGGGCCTATATATATATTGGCATTGTCCCTTAATAAAGTGAGACCTTGACAAGAGAGATTTCGCTTGGTCTCCTTCTTTTCTCTTGCCCATGATTTTCAGGTAGGAGCCTCTTCGGACCCTGAATAACTGGACCCGCGGGTCGGGTTCAGTGAACTCTTCTGGGATGTATTTCCACAGGGTCAGCACACAGAGGCTGTGGTCCAGAGGAAGTTCAGGCTGGCTGCTATAAGGCGTGAGATGGATCTTGGCGGGTGGGTTGGTTCCAAGGAGCTCCACGGTGGGTGAGGGACAAACACACCATGCAGGCAGGGCTTACACGGGGAGTTTTGTTGGAAGAGGATGGAGAAGGGGCAGAAAAGGGGTCAGAAAGGGGGCAGAGACCAGTTCCTGGGGATGAGTGGTGAAAGAGAAAGAGAGAGAGAAAGTCAGAGAAGGAGAAAGAGAGAAAGATGTAAAGAAAGGCAGAAAGCGGGTGGCAGGGGAGAGGAAGCGGAAGAGAAAGAAGAGGAAGGAGTAGGCAGAGTTCCTCCTTTTAAAGGGACAGGGTACTACCTGTCATGTATGCTGGGGTGAAGCACTCTGCCAGATCCCCCCAAGGGGTGGGACCAGGTGTGCCTGGATGCTAACACCTGCCGCTGAACTGGGAATGTGTAAGAGTCACTCAGGTGACGCAGGTTTTGAAGACACCATCACTGCGGAGTGAAGCTGGTTTGCGCTTAGGAAACAAGCTACCCTTGCTGTGGAAGGCAGGGGATGCCTAGGTTTTTGGAGTTTAGCTCATCAGTGGGTCCCAGACAGTGGACACTGAGTTCTGATTATAACTGTGCCCTGGTTCTTCCCTCCTGAAATTAGGAAGTATTCAAGTATAATTTCTCTGGGATTTTTGCAAATGACTCTGACTGGTAGGTAGGCTGATGGGTTTCAGAATGAGGCAGATAAATCCTTGCTTCTGGTACTCCTCTAGTATACTCCTGACTCTCTGTACAATGGGCTAAGGGCCTGGAGCCTCATTTCTGCCTCTGTCTCTGTCTCCCACTTTGTGACTAGAGCACGTGGGGCTGAAGAAGCAGTACCTATTACATGGCATATGATCGGTGGTCTTAGTAAATGGTGTTCCTGGTGCCTTAGAGCTTGTGTGGTTGTCAAATACTAAAGGAAGAAATCGGGAGATGCCAGGGGACTGAGTCATAGGTTGATAGGAAAATTTACTCTTCCAGTCTCTGCCTGTAATAGACTAGACCACACTAGCTGCTCCCTGATGACAGACAGGCTATGCCCACGCAATGGACTAGGGAATGAGAATGGAGAAAAGGCAACTCTAACCCAAGATTTCACTATCTTTCCTCTTTCATTTCATACCTATTGAACAAACTGATTCCAAGTTTCCTCCAAAGCCACCCAACTCAGCGGCTCTCTCAAGCACTGGGCTGAATTAGACAAAAACACAAACACCAAAAACTGAGGAATGGTCCCAGTATCACGAATTGGGTGTTTCTCTTGCAAGAATTTTGGTCCACTTATTGTCACAGAGACTTCTCATTAGCAGAATCTAAAAATAACAGGGTATTACAGGTTTCTGAGCAGTTGGCCACCTCAAGTCTAGCCAGGGTCTCAGGTTAGACACTGATAAAGTGGACATTTCTGTCAGCTTGATAGCCCTTGACTGTGGTTGTTTACTGCCAAACACCCATGGCCTTATGACGTTTAAAGACTCTAAAATGAAAGCTTGTCAATCCTTATTCTCAATTAATGACCGAGTGATAAGACTCATCTGGACACATCTGTACTGTCTGTATGGAGGACAGGTATCTTGGGTCCAGGCGGCTATCACTGGACTCAAGAGTGAGTCTCCTGCTCAGTATAAACTCAGTATGGAGAATCAAAAATGCCTTTTGTGTATTTATTATATTGTCAACGCGCTGCTTGAGTGCACTGAGAAGCTGGCTCTTGAGATAGGATTTGGCCTTCCGCTTGAGACCTAAGTATGTTTTGTTTCTAAATATTCTTCAAGGGCTGATTTCTTGGGTTGATCTTCCCCCCAGCCCCCCGCCGCCAACTCTGTGTCAGGCAAAAAGGAGAACAAAACAGCAAAAGAGGAGAAGCATCGTGACCATTATTTATCAACTGAAATAAAGCTCCTTGTCTATCAACTGCTTGCACAGCTGGGATAGATCCCTCTGTGTGGTATAACGGCTGTCTCGTGCTGTCTGTAGGGGTTACCTGGACACTTAGCAAGCCCCTAACAGTAGGTAATATTAATTTATTATGTATGAAGTTTACTCGACTTTCCTTTAATAAGGTGATGTTAGTAAAAACACTATTTTCCAAGCCAAACAACTGACATTGGCTGTACTAGCTTGCAAAATATTATCATAGTTAAGTCCTGCTGATTTCTTGTTAGTTAATGTCATTAAGTCACAAAAAGGTGGCTGAATGTTTCTCCAGGGAGGAAAAGAAAGCTTGAAATCTTGAGCAACTTTCAAGGGTGTGAGAAAGCTATATATGGCATGTAAAGGGTCAAAGTTCAATACACTGATATCAAACCACTGCTTAAATCAATGGGGTTATGTTCTACTTTTCATAACAACTACAAAGACTGGCTCAAAGAATCAAAATTTAGTTAAGTGCTGGGTTTTTGCCCAAGTTTCATCTAAATATTACATGGTAGTTAAAAGTACCAGAATGGTGTAAATGTACTTCTGACTGTTTCATAAGCATAGGTAAAGGCCTATTCTGAGATAGTCAGAAAAATTAAAAGAGAATATCCACCCCCTCTTGTCCTCCAAGATCAAGTATGATCCAGGGGACTATGGGGCATCTCTCAAACTGTTCCTTAATGTCAGGAGTCACCTGTTCTGTTGCTAGGGAAGTTATGGAGAACCCTCTCCTCCCAATTTCAGTCTACAAAGAAAAGGGTCTGCACAGAGGGAAAATGTCCTTTATGCTTCCACGTGAAGCTACGATCAAGCAAAGCCTTTGGCTTATCCAACAAAGCTAGAACAACTGGCTGCTGTTCTAAAGGAAGGCTGGAGGAGCCAGAGGTTCCTCTCAAGCCCGAGGGACCCCAAAAATCAGATGCTCAAGTTGCCTTATTAGTAAAATATAAAAGAGTAATTTTTGGCCACCTTTGTGATTATATATATATATATATATATATATATATATATATATATATATATATATATATATATATATATATATATATGAATAGCTAAGGGGCAGGATGATTGAAATGCTTCCTTAACAGCTTAAGGGATCACACCCCCTAGATATTTGGCTTAAGTTTGTATAAGATGTTGTTCAGGCAACGTTAATTTAGACAGCATAGTGAGAAAATGCTGGCCAGATGTAGGACATTATGACCTTGACTTAATTCTGCAGTACCTACCTGCAGCCAAGAGAGACAGGTCCACTATTGTTTTAACCTAAAATCTAAATGATGGTGTGGTAGTTTGAATAGGTATGTACAACACCCATAGACTTACATATTTGAATGCTTGGTACACTGGGAGTGACAGTATTTGGAGGTGTGGCCTTGTTAGAGGAAGTGTGTCACTGTGGAGTTGGGCTTTGAGGTCTCATATGATCAAACTACATCTACTATGACACACAGTCTCCTTCTGCTCCTGTAGATCAAGATGTAGGACTCTCAGCTTCTTCTCTAGCACCAAGTCTGTCTGCAAGCTGCCATGTTTCCCGCCATGATGTTAATGAGCAAAACCTCTAAAACTGTAAGCCAGCCCCAGTTAAATGTTTTCCCTTATAAGGGTTGCCATGGCCATGGCCATGGTGTTTCTTCACAGCAATAAAACCCTAACAAAGACAGATGGTTAAATTGCCTCTCTCTCTCTCTCTCTCTCTCTCTCTCTCTCTCTCTCTCTCTCTCTCTCTCTCCCATCAAGACGAGGCCTCATACTGTGACTCTAGCTGCCCTAGTACCTACCAAAGTGTCTGAAAATGGATCCTGGGTCATCACTCTTGAGATCAGCCTTGGAGGTGAGACTTTGCTGGGAATGGTCACCCTACTCTGGACTACGCTGTCGTGGCCTCTAATATTCTTCTTCCCATGCCTTCTGTCCCTCACCTTCTACAGATTGTCCTGCAGATGGAGCCTTAAGTGTATTGTCTGCCAGAATTTTATCATAGTGCCCTGCGTCAGTCCTAGGAGCTCATCTCACAAGAATTTCCTCTCTGTTAGACTGACACCTCCTAGACTCTACCGTCCCTTAGCGTTAAGAATGATCACCACCCTCCCTCCCCCTCCAAACATCTGATGTTGGATCTGAGAGGGAGAAATGAAGGAGAGTTAGAGGGCCATAGTTAGACTAGTAAAGTAAAACAGTTTCCTAAAATGGCTGCTTCTTGTTCCCCGAAGACATTTTGAGGGGAAACAGTGAGAGGGAATGGGGCAGGTATCCAAACAGGACCAATATGGAAAAGGGGAGGTCCCAGGGACCCCATAAAATACCCAGATCAGTTTCTATTTGGCTGACATCTGACCTTAGGCTCCTCCCATCCCAAGGGATAAAAGCTGTTGTTTCCCTTTCTCGGCAGCTTGACATTGTCTTTACCCATCATTCAATCCTTTGTGACAGGGAAGGAACTTCACAATCCCCTAGATGACTTCCCAGCACCCCTGCTACACCCACTCTGGGTTGTCCCAAGCTCAGCATCCCTCCTGACTAGATGCTGCCTAGATAGTGTGGTGCCCTGTGTTGCCAGGTTTTCATGAGCAGTTCCCACTGGTGCATACCCACAGTATCAAGCTGTTGCTGAGTCTAGGGCTGGGCCTGTTCCGTTGGGCAGGCATCCCCGCCATCCCTGTCATTTCTGCAGTCCTTGTCATACCTCTGTGTCCACATGGGGGTTACCTCTCTCTCTTGTCTGCTTTTCTCTCTTTCCCTCTCCAGGAGTCATCCCGATTTTATCATGATTCTCGACAATTCAACAGCAATCAAAGTACCCACAAACAGATTCATTATTCTTAAGAGCAGCCTTGGATGTGGGGGTTAACTGATAACTCTCTTTGACAAGTTTTACCAGGCAGAGTTGCAGAAGTGGAAGTCAAAACTGAAAGACAAACCTACTCTAACAGACATGCAAAGCATGGCAAAGATGTGATAACACCACTACCCAGGAGCCATCCCAATGGATCACCTCCTAGCTGAGAAAGCAATCCAGCTTTCAAATAGAAAGGTTCAAGCAAACTTAGAGTAGAGAAAGATCTACTCTACAAAAGAAAGAGGACTTGGATTAATGACATCCAATCCAGTCACAGCCATGCCACCATTTACAGTGGTTCCCCCATTAAAGGAAGTGCACCTTTTCTGGCCAAGGTAGAAATGGTTTTCTCAAGCTTGTGATTATAAAATGTCTGGTTCAAGCTGTTCAAAGAACCTGGGCTGGGGGGTGGTTGCATTCAGGAGCCAGGGCGATCAGGTACAATCTTTTAAGAATTACTATTGTGTGTGTATCTGTGCAGTTCTCTGTGCAGAAGAGACTATCCTTTGAGATAGGGTTGCTCTGAACATGATTTTGGCTAGGCTGGCCAGTGAACTCCTGGCAGATGCCTGCCTCTGCCTCTCAGTGCTGTGATTACAGGCATGTATGGACATGTCTGGCTCTTATGCCTCTGCTGGAGATTTGAACTCAGGCCCTCATGCTTACACAGCAAATATTCTTATCAATTGAGCCTTCTCCCCATTCCCTAGGTGGAGTCTTTGCAGAGTTGTCTAAGTGGCCCCAGAGTCTTTGACACTGCTGGCACTGTAAGAGCCTAACAGCTACTAGTTAGGAAATCAAATTCTCTCATTCAGAGTTCTTGCTTATGCTGATGGTTGGTTGCTTCTGTGTGCTGTGGCCAGTAGACCTACCCCCAGGAAAGCTGATTCTCCTGCAGACCTAATAAGGGATAATCCCCTTAATAAGAGGCAGTGAAGAATAAGAGAACTTACACATCCTAAATGACCACCTGTAGCTTCCAGACTTCGCTGCTAAGGGGACCTACTTTTCTAAGTTCTAACTTAAAATATTAACTGTGCCTTTCCCCCTTTCCAGCTCTTCTCTGAATGCTGACAGAAATCCTAACAAGGGCAAGCATGCTTAGTTGCCTAGACAGACATTAGCAGGCCAGAAGACCACTATATATGGAGACCCTGTACACATCATCAACGGTTGGTTATTCCCGTGTGAAGTTTCAACCTACACGTCACTCAGACAGCTCAGTATGGCTACACCTCAGAGCAGGTAGACAGCCTCATTGCTCAGATGAGTGAGAAAACTTGCCCAGAGGTCCTACACCATCTCAACCAGCTTCCAGATGGCTCCTCTGCTGTGGGTCAAAGTCTGGGAGCTCACCCAGGAGGACCAGGACCTTGCCCAGATGAATGCCATCCTGTCTCTGGTGTGGTGTCTCAGCTTGGTTGCTCTACCTGGCCAGCCCTGTGATGTACTGAAAACATCTTCCCCATGTCTGCTTGCCTTTATCTGACTTCAGATACCTGCCTTGGCTTCTGTTTTAGTTATTATGATTATTTTTTAGTCAGTTGTTTCCAGTGGGTCATGAGCTTGGCTCCCAGTGACATGACAGTTAAAGGGGGCAGAATAATAACAAATATGAAGAATATTAAATCAATGTGAACACTTAGGTCAACTAACCAGAGGTGACTAACGGCTCAAGATATTTCTTTGGGACAATTAAGAAGATTTTTTGGGGGGGATTGTGTGTGTTTTTCAGCTTTAAAAAGATTTTTTGTTTACTGTCTTGGCTATAAGAACTTAGATTCAAAATATAGGCACCCACAAGTGGAATTTCTTTAGGAAGATTTAACGTAAGTCTTGTTTTTTTATATCAATTTCAATACTAGATTTTAAAATCCACATTATCCTGAATAATGAGATAATTATTCTTATAAAGAGAGTGAAAATACTTGAACCTTTTAAATATGAAAATTAGTTTTGACTAGAGTAAAGGTTCTTGCATAAACCATTAAGATGAAAAACATGATTAATAAAAGAACATTATGTCCTCATTTGTATCTTCATTAAAACCAAGGTTAGCTTCATTTTATCACTTTAGAAATACAAGTAAAATATTAAGTATCAGATAATGTTAAAATATTTATGAAAGGGTTTGAGAAACAAAGCAGAAGTGTTTCATTCCTTGGGGCATTCAGCTGTCAGCATAGCTGACAATGAGTGTCATCCGGTGTGTCTGAAGTCCACACAGATCTGTCCTTACACAAAGTTGACATATGCTTGATGTGGGAAGTGGGAATCGGGAAGCTCAATTCCAGTTGGCACAGAGGCCTTCTGTTTTCATTAGACTTCATGAGGCTTTAAAGCAGAATGCAGTTTGGGATCTTTGAGCTGCTTCCCTTTGAACCCGTGACAGTTTGGATGAGAACAGTACCTGTATGTTTTAATATTTGATACCCAACTGGTGGGACTATTTGGAAAGGACTAGGAGGTGTGGCCTTGGTGAAGGAGTGGTGCCACTGGGGACTTTGATGTTTCAAACCCAAACAATTTTCAATTCTCTCTACCTAGTGTTTGAGGATCAAGATACAAGCTCTCAGCTCCTGTTCCAGAGCCATGCTTGTCTGCTTGCTGCCATGCTCCCACCATGACGGTCATGGGTTCTAATCTTCAAGAATGATGAGTCCCAAATTAAGTGCTTTATTTTGTAAATTGCCTTGGTCATGGTGTCTTATAGCAATGGAAAAGTAACCAAGACAGAGGCCCCATTCCCTTTGTAGTGAATCTTAATCATTTAACAAGTGTTTTACCTATTTTGTCTTTATACATAAGTAAAAACAGATGAATAACTATCCCAAAAATACTATGATGTAACATAGTAAGGTGATAGCCTCGAAGCTGGTATTTTAACTAGCCATTTATTAAAGGTGTTCAGAGTTGATTCTTACATAGGTATGGGTTAAGATATGGACCTTGAAAAGCCTGTTTTGTTTTTTTTAAAGAGGCGGTAGTGGTAAAATTTTTTCTTAAAATGTTATATTTATATATGTGCTCATAAATATACAAAACATAAAATCACATGCATAAAACTTCTTAATCCTTATAATGAAAAATTTGGTATCTTAAAGAAGGGCAATTATCCAATAGGAAAAATTGTTCCATGAAGTAGGAGCAATCATCTCTCTAATTTATACCCTCAAGCAAGAGAAATCATATCGTAGGACCAGAATTGAGACAAGGATCAAGGCGATAATGTCTTGGCCACAACTGTTAAAATCATGTATATTCTTGTCTTTAATTTTTTAATTTAAAATTGAAAACTCACATTAATTACCCCAAAGAAAGAATTAGAACCATTAGTCATCCTTCCTCGTTCCCCTTAAGTGGTTAGGTTGATTTAATATACTTTCTTTGGGCTTTGACATTATTCACTTCCTTCCCTTCAATTGTCAGACTGGACATGGGGTCAAGCTTGGAAACCATTTACTAAAAATTAATCATTAGAATAACTTAAACGAGGAACGTAGGCAGCTATAAAGGGTCAGAGAAAGGTGTTCACATAAGTGGGAGTAGGAGTGGGGAAGCCTCCAGTATATCTCAATATGGGGCAGGTAGCACCTGCCAAGGGCTCAATAATTCCTCAAGACAGTCACATTGATGCATCACGCTACAGTAGGAGGGATGACATTCATGTAGCTTTAACCCACAGCAGAGGTACCCTCTGGCAGCTGAATAATCTGGTCTAGGATTTGGGGCAATCTTCTTTGGTAATCTGCAACATGGGGCTGTCTACCTGTTTTTGATCCTCCATCATAGATGTGAGGGTGTTCAGGTACTGCCTTGCAGCTAAGTGTGGATACATTATGAAGATTCATGACACTCAAGACCTTGTCTAGAACTTGGGTCACCTATGCCATATTCTAGGTCACCCTAGAATTCATCATCAGAGCTGTATGCACCTTGAAGGATACTTCAGTCTCAGGAAATGCCATGTGAAAGCCAGGTCATACCTTCGTTCCTCTTGTGGATGGCATTTTCAGCATACCCAGGGGCACACTCCAAATTTTTCACTGAAGGATCTTTTACTTTGCCTTGCTTAGCCTTGGAGTCCTCCTGTGCCTTCTCAGGCACAGAACCTGATATCTTGATACTTTACTGTTAAATTCAACTCAGATAGGATATCGTCATTCATGGCTAGCTAGTCAGTGCATCCCTTGGGTGGTGCAGAGTCCGAGGTGGCATGGATCAACTGTGCCCATCATGGTTACTTGACCAAATTCACTTGCCATAATTCATAATGCAGAACAAGAAACCCTCTTGGCAAAGCATTCTAGTTCCCACAATCATTTGGCCTGCCCTTTCAGCTTTGATTTTTCCTCTCTCTTTGAATTCTACAATCCTTCTGTAAAAAGCTCCTGCCCTACTTTGCCATTTACATGGATCTAGTGAAGACAAAGGGCAGAGCTCTTTAACCAGTTCAGGTGATATCACTGGTAAAGAGTGAGTGTCTAAATCTGTGTGTTATCCTATTGAGGAGGTTGGGATGAGGGGCCGCTGAAAGTAAGTACTTAGCAGTCTGTCTTCAACTTTGCCAATAAGTAACCATAAGTGTTTATTTGAGGCTAGAGAAACACATAATTAATGTGTTTATTAAACACATAATTAATGTCCATAATTAATGGACAATATTGGTCATCAGAGGAGCTTAACAAGAACAAGTTCTGAAAAGGGGACTTTGGAAGACACAGGTCTTAGACTGCACACATAGAACCCCAACTCCAACCCCAAGACTCAAGGCATACTTTGCAGAAGAGGACTCTGATGTGTCAGAAGCAGTTGTCCTGAGCTATTGCAGGCCACGATGCAATTGCAGCTTATAGCAATTGATAATTCACTTGTCAACCCACCAGAGAAAGTATTCAATGATGGGGTACCCTATCAGCAAGGCTTGTAGACCACTGACTCTAAAATCTGTTGCTTTCAGATGTAATTTTATTTGTGCAATAACAGCTATGATGGCTCCCTATTATCATGCATTTTCATGTAATTTGTATATGTAATCTCATGATTAAATATCAGTCTTAT
This sequence comes from Dicrostonyx torquatus, assembly GCA_028555095.1. Lineage (NCBI taxonomy): Eukaryota > Metazoa > Chordata > Mammalia > Rodentia > Cricetidae > Dicrostonyx > Dicrostonyx torquatus. The sequence goes on along the minus strand of JAQHUG010000139.1, from coordinate 76,797 downwards.
GGGTATATATATATATATCTGTATGTGGTCAGGAGGTTAACTTTTAATTTGATATACAGAATACATGCTTCATAACTAGATCTATTTGTCCCACAAGGACAGCAGACACTTAAAAGCCTGATTTGTTCTTTTGCTTAGACTAACTGCACACAATTAGCTCACTTTTTACCTCAGAGTAGGTTGAAGCTAAACTAAAGGCTTTTTGTAAATAGATCATAAGTTTAAAACCTTACAGCTATGAACAAGGTCAGAGTCCCAGATGTCCAACCAAGTTTGCTACACAAAGCACCCTAAGAAAAGCATGCCAGTTCTTCACTTGCCAGTCTGCTAACAATAGACCTGTGTCTCAAAGTTTGTCACTGGGCACTATGCCTACCCTGTCTGGTCACAGTCTTACTCCTGTAACCTTGGAACATTGTGTTGTCATGGCAATGGCTCAACTCCTTATAACTTACCCTAGGAATGTGCTTTTGTATTTTTTGTTTATCACTTCAAGCCTCCTGTGAGAAAAAGAGTTTTTAGGCTAGAGGAGAAGAGGAGAGGAAGCTTGGAGGAATTAGAGGTAGGAGAACTAGAATAAAGAGACTGACATGGAAAAACATATGTGAGTTTGTTTGCTTGTCCTCAGATAGCTAGAAAAAGAAGTTCTTTTCACTTATTGTAGCTTAGAATCTGAACTCTGAAGCAAATCTTGGAGCTGGATACTAAAGGCTCTCGTTTGTAGATGGTCCCATATCTGTTTAATCCCAAAGAGACACACACACAGGGTTATATTAATTATAAACTGTTTGACCTATTAGCTCAGGATTATTATTAACTAGCACTTACAACATAAATTAACCTATAATTCTTGTCTTTGTTTAGTCATGTGGTTTGGTACATTTTCTCAGTGAGGCATTCTCATCTGGATTCCTCTGTGTCTGGCTGGTGACTGTATCTCTACTTTTCCTCTTCCCAGAATTCTCCTAGTTTAGTGACCCTGCCTATACTTCTTGTCTGGCTACTGGCCAATCAGTGTTTTTATTTAACTAATATAAGTGACAAATCTTTACAGTGTAAAAGAGCATTATCCCAAAGCATTTCCCCATTTTTTTCTTTTCAGAACAAGAACCCTGAATTTAATCTCCTTTGTTTAGCTTTTTTTCCCCTGACTATTATCCATAACAACTTGTAATCAACACTCTAAACAAAGACAAACATCCATAATCCATTTTTGGGGGGAATGTGGGCATAATTTTCTAGGCTACTTCCTGATTATTAGGGGCACTGATAAGCTTATGGGGGTCCAAAGAAAATTTAAGATTATGGTCAAGTACTGACTGGAGTATTCTGTGAGGCTATATTATCTCAGCCAGCAGTCTTGAGGCTGTTCTAGATGCAGGACTACAAGAGAGGTGCTCTGAAACATTGTATCATCAGGCCATCTGTTTCCAATGGAGATTTTTAAGGGGCCTTTATTACTACAACTCTGTATGGTTTCTAGGCCCATCCACTATCAAGAAGTCTGATGCTGACTGTTTATAAACACCATATAAGTGTTTGGTGGCAGGATCTCTTAAAAGAGCTGCAAGGAGGTGAACCCAAAGAAAAACATATATAGATTTTCCT
>JAQHUG010000139.1:62783-74225 GCA_028555095.1 Dicrostonyx torquatus | reverse complement strand
TTTTTTTTTACACTTTCTTAGGCTTTATATGGAAATTCTTGCCTCACATTGGGTGCCATTTGTAGACCAAAGTTTCTATACCACCTGATCCAGAGCTGTTCAGTCCCAAAGAAATACTTATGTTAATTATAAACTGTTTGGCCTATTAGCTCAGGCTTATTATTAACTAGCTCCTACAGCTTAACCCATAATTAATCCATAATTCTTGTCTATGTTTAGACATGTGGTTTGGTACTTTTTCTCAGTGAGGCATTCTCATCTTGCTTTCTCTGTGTTTGGCTGGTGACTGAGTCTCTACCTTTCCTCTTCTCAGAATTCTCCTAGTCTGGTTGCCCCACTTAAACTTCCTGCCTGACTACTGGCCAATCAGTGTTTTACTGAACCAATATGAGTGCTTTTATTGTTGTTGCTATTGTTTTTTTAATTTATAATTTATTTTTTAGTTTTGTTTTGTTTGCAGCTTTGGAGCCTGTACTAGAACTGGCTCTTGTAGACCAGGCTGGCCTCGAACTCACAGAGATCTGCTTGCCTCTGCTTCCCGAATGCTGAGATTAAAGGCGTGCGCAACCCCAGCTCAGGATGAGTGACAAATCTTTGCAGTGTACAAGAGTAATATCCCACAGCACTTGTTACTGATGAACTGGGTTTGCCAGTTCATGGAGATTTAACAATGGGGTGTTAAAGGAATGCAGTACAGGCACAGGTTAAGCATGCTTGTCCATCTTCCAGTTAAGCAACTGCTTGGTGTAGTAAAGGGGTATGGGGATGAGTGGAAACATACAGACTAGCAGTAAAATTCTCAGCTTCTTTTGCTGCTATTTGTGATTTTTCAGGAAAGGTTTGCAGGGAGTGGGATCTAGCTCCTAACTGAGAGGGAATCAATGAGAAACAAGAGGCTGGGCTGCTCAACTTGAGTGCTTTGGGATTGGGGTGGAGCCTGCTCTATAGTCTCCCACTCCTTAAAATCCTTTGCAGTTAGGTGTCTATGAGCCTAAATCATTCTTTTCTCTTGGTCAACTCATCTATCTCAGGCGTCTTGTTGCATGGATGGAAAATTCATGAATATGTATAATGAGCAGGCCCATGAAGTGCTCAAGTGAAGCTGCTGCCTGATTCCTTCTGTCCTCACGGTCACCCCACAGTCATCTGCTCTTAGTGGCTGTCCTTATTACTGTGACAAAAACATTTTAATTGAAAGTTTATTTGAAGCTGTAGTCTATTGGGGCAGGAAGTCGTGGCAGGAGGATGAGGTGGCTGGTCACACTGTATCAGTTAAGGTGGGTCTTCTCACCTCAATTAATCCAATGTAGAAACTCCTTAGTGGTATTCCCAGATGCTTGTCTTCCAGGTGACACTTGATCCCATTGACTTGACAATTGACCGTAACCTTCAGTCTCTTCCATGAAATAAATTACAGATTTTATTACACAATGAACCCACTATCCCTAGGCAAGCAGTCACTTGATAAAACTGCCCTGTGAGAAACTAATTTCAGCACCCCTTTTCCTATTCACTTTCTACTGTGAGGTAGGTGGAGGTACCCCAATGATTCAAACCTACAAAGTGGGGATGTCTAGACCCCAACTAACCATGGGTTTCCCATTCCCTAGCCGTCTATTTTCCACTATCTTTTTTTTCCTTCAACTTCCCACCAAAGATTTGACGTCATAGCCTGACTGCAAGAGAAGAGCTAAGATCATGAATCAAACGAATCAGCCCTGGGCGAATTATTTTCTGAAGAACATTAGTGCCAAGAAAATGTTAATGATTTTAGGAAATGTTAATAACACCCACAAAATATTTAGAAAATGTCATAATAAATGCAACCAAATAAATCTCCTTATTCCAGACACATTTGGGTTCCTGGAGTTTTAGTAGAGTGTCTTCCTCAGGGATTTTTTAAAAAATGTATGTGTCCATGGAGGTGTGTGTGTGTGTGTGTGTGTGTGTGTGTGTGTGTGTGCGCGCGCACGTGTGCATGCGTGCATTCATTCAAGAATGTGTGCATGTGTGCATGTCGAGGTCAGAGGACAATCTCAGATGTCATTTCTCAGGATACCTTGTTTTTTTAAAATAAAAGCTTGGAACTGGAGAGATGGCTCAGCAGTTAAGAGCACTGGCTGCTTTTCCAGAGATCCTGAGTTCAATTCCCAGCAATCACATGGTGGCTCACAACCATGTATAATAGGATCTGATGCTCTCTCCTGGCATGCAGGTATACACGCAGAACACTCACATATAAGATATAAATAAATAAAATATAAATAATAAAACAAGATCTCTCATTGGCTTGTAGTTAATTGGTCTGACTACCGTTAGGTCTGTCTGCCCTGGCTTGTCTGTGAGTCCCTGACCCCATCTGTCTCCACCTCCCCAGTACTGGGATTATGAGCATGTGCCCCCATGCTGGGACTTTCCTTGTGGGCAATGGCCACACTCAGGCTCTCACGCTTACACAGCAAGTACTTTACTGGCTAAGACATCTCCCATCACTTCTCCAATTTTCTCTCTGTAAAGCTTTAGCTTGCCCATGTAAAAGGGCTAACAATAAATAATCTGTTTTTAAATTTAAAATTTGGAGCAAGAATAGCTGGTATTTCTTGAGTCCTTGCTTTCACCAGAGCCCATAGATACTTCTATTTACACTTGATAATAATTCAGGAAGAAACCTCTACTATTATCTCTTTTGATCAGATGAGGGAACTACACTTATTTAAATATGGAGACAATTTACATTTCTCATTTCAACTTAACATGTCAATTAAGGAAGTAAAATTTTTCTGTATGAGATCTCTCACCAATGGGCCCTGAATTACTATGGTTCAGTTTTAAGGATTTGACTTTTGGTACCATGAAAGCCACATCACTCAGTAGGAACTAGAGTTGGTGATACACTGTGCCACTCTCTGGGATGCTGGCAGTGGTAGAGAGCTTGTGTACAGCCCCATGATCACAGTCATGAGGCGAACGCTGACATCTTATTGTGTGCTGCAGACTGAGTGGTGCTTTATAGTAGGCGAAATGTAGTTGTGCATTTTGAATTATTTCAACATACAGCTTGTCGGGAGGGAGCCCTGTCATGATTCAAGGAACTTGGTTGGGAAACAGCGATGTGTGTGGAAAGGCTCTGGATCCTGAGATAATGGTGAGCCTGGATTTCACTAGGAAGCGAGGACCCTTCAGAGGCTGCAATGAAGAAAGTTCATGAGGGTCCATTTCCAGACTATTGGACAGGCAATTGGACCAATACAGGACAAGTCCCAGTAACTCCAAAGCCACTATGATCCCTTGACCTTGAGCCAAGGGATGAAAGTATACAGAACTATTGTCTCAGAGTGTGATCTGGCTATTGCTGGTGGCAGAGGGACACACTGTGGGGTCTAGGAAAAGAACCACACCCTTGCCTTTCTCTGACTTATGTGTCTGTCCTGTTCATGGATGTATTCCTGGACTCCAAAATGGTGTCCCACACAATGAACTAAATGTAGCCATGATCCATCTATCTAGACATGTTCCTTCACCAGCTATGACTTGGAATTACCTTGATAAAAGGCAAGAACACTCCAGTGTAATCAACAGGACATGATCCCTGTTTGTAATTGGTGGACAGGTTAGGAAATGGCTCTTGAAACTTCCTGGGGTACAGGAGAACTCAGAGTAAGGAGCTGCAAGCCTTGACTCCAGCATCCCCCGAAGCCATGAATTAGTTATTTAACCTTTCTATCCTCTCTTGATGATGATGATGGATGATGATAATATAATGACAGCAACATGAACATCACAGAGTTAGTGGGAAACTAAGTGGCATAAAGTAAGATAAATAAGTCTAAAGCAGGAAGGAAGCGCTAGGGCATCCTCGGATAGATTCCCCAGACACTGTCTCTCTTCCTTTTATGAGATGCGTCTCTCACTGACACTGGGTTCACCAGGTAAACTAGGCTAGCCACCAAGACAGCCCCAAGGATCCACATGTTTCCATCTCCCTCTGCTTCCCCAGTGCTAGGAATACAAGCATGTAGTACCCCAGTTTTCATACATGGATTCTGGGGATTGAAGTCAGGTGCTCATGTGTGTGAGATAAGTACATGACCGGATGAGCATCTTCACAGCTCCTGATTTTGAACTCTACTGATGCTGGGCCCATAGTGAGTCAGAACATCACTGTGGTGGGAGAAGTGTGGGAGCTCACGTGTGACTCATTACTGACTTAAAGAAGCCATTTGGGTGCAAGATTGCTTGTCTTGCTTGCTCCAAATATCCTTGAAGGCTGTGAGAAAGTTCTGATTAAGCCCTTGAGAAACAATATTTTTTCCCAGATGAAAGAATACCTTATCTATTAAGATTTGGGTTGGTATATACCAGCCGGAGGCACTCCTCATTAGAGATTAGAAGCTGCTTAGCTGAATGAGATAATGCACCTGCTTGAGCTTCCTCCCAAGGACAGGCAGGGAGGTGGCTAGTTGACTGTACTGCCCTTTGTTCTGCTTCTGGCTGTAGTTAGTATATCAGCTTGCTGAGAAATAAACTCGGGGCTGTTTGGTATTTACCTTCAGTCCTCCTGGTCTATCCTATGTTTCTGTCTTCATTTCTCTTAATCTGCCACTTCCTATAACCTCACACCACCTCCCAGGTACCACTTGCTGATTCCTGCTGGAGTGGATTTCAACAGAGAAGGGGGCTACTCACCTCATAGTCGATGTAAAACAGAGGACAAAGATGGACCCCTTAATGACCTACTTCCTTCTTCAAGTTATGACCAATTCCCTAACATACCCACAATCTCTGTTTTTCACTTAAGAACCAAATATTCAACACCCATGACTGTAGGGGACACTTCATAGTCACACTCTAGCATTTACACAGTGTCTTCATTTACTGCTTGTTTTAAACCTTCAGATCATTTGAAAAAAACTGGTACCCAGTGTGAAGGAAGAGTTGCCTCTGGAATGGCCCCTCTGGGATCCCATTGTGGGTGATAGTGAAACACAGCAGGGGATCTTCCTGACTGTGCCAGGCTGCCAAGAAGATAGACTACTTGACTCCACATCACATTAGCTTGTGTTGTGTCCTGGAAGGCTTGCATGTGCGTGTGAATGTGGAGGCCAGAGGACAGCTTTGGTGATTGCTCTTTTCTGCTGCCTTCTGGCACTATTCATCATTCTGGTGTTATTCATATTCCACCAGGGTCTGAGCTCTGTGGTTGTAAGAAACAATCCAGAGAGTGAGAAGATAAGGGGTAGATTAGAAATATGCAAAGAGACACAGGTTTTCAAAGAAGATTAGAGGGCCCCAGAGGCAGGGTGCTGGAGCCAGTGGCCTGCATGACTCTTGTGTTTTGTGGATCCAGCGCTGCTCGTCTGTGCTTGCATATTGCACCCTCCAAGGAGGAATGGGAAGGGCTATTTCCGGTGTCTGCTTTATCATGTCATAAACCTAGAGAAGGTGACCCCAATATGGGACAGTAGTGAGATGACACGCCTGTGCCATCTGTCTTGTTTCTTTCTCCCCTGCCATCCAATGGTGGCACCTCCCCCCATGCCCCTGACACCATCATTTCTGTACTCATCAGTTCACATTAAGAAACATCCTTTGCCGGGTATAGCAGGGCATGATTTTAATCCCAGCTTTCACGAGGAAGGGGCAGGTGGATCTCTGTGAATTTGAGGCCAGCCAGTATATACTGGTTCCAGGCCAGCAAGAGCTACATAATGGGACCCTGTTTAAAGAAACAAAATACAAAACAAAACAAACAAAACGCCTTCATTGAAGAATCTTCTTCCTCAGAGCTGCCTAGTAAATGCAACAGTTAATGGCACCCTAGCTACCTTATACAGCCTTCCATGAAGGCCACGTCACTAACCCATGATGGTAAGGAGGAAAGGACAGGGACCCCACCTGCTCTGCTACCAGGCCCTCAAAGGCCCTACACACGACTTCCCTGCCTCCCGACACCACTGATGGACTCTGATGAGTGAATGCAGACAGGATTTTATGTTAGTGGATTAAAAGTCATGATACTGTGTAGAGACATGCAGAGACAGAGATGACACGGCCTGAGGGCCCCACAGAGAGGCGGAGGACTGTAGAGACATCTAGAGAATTTAAAGTCTGTGCTTGTCAGCAATCAGCAAACACACAAATGAAGAAGTGTAGTTTAAACTGGCCCTCAGCTGGCTGGCCCTTAGCTGGCTGGCCCGCCCAGCCTGCTTGGTGAGTTCCAGGTCAGTGAGAGACTCTGTTGAGGTCTCAAAAACAAGAACAACAAGAACAACAAAAATCCCCAAGGTGGGCAATACCTGACGAATGACATCTGACCTCCATATGCATATGCACACACACACACACACACACACACACTTACACTGCACACGTGTGCACTGGCACACACACACGCAGAGTAGTACTTTCTATTATTTTTCATTTTTGTGACATTTTGCAGCTACCAAAAACATGTTTTACAAACATTGATGTCATTACAAACCCCACAGGGCAAAGGGGCCATACCTTTCAAACAATAAAACACGGCAATATTGTGGTAGAGAGTGGTGCGAAGTCCTTTTCTCTTTCTTTGTTTTAAAGCATGATGAACAAATGCAGAACACGAGACATCAGGATTCAACCAAAGACGGTTCTGCAAGTTCACTGGTCCTCGAATTACTTGTTTAACTTACTATATCAATCATTTATGCTTGTGTGTGAGAGCAGGTGCATGCACGTGAGTGCGTGTTCATGTGGAGCTAGAGGTTGACACCAGCTGTGGTCTGCAGTTGTTCTTCTGTTATGGGTTCCTGTAGAAACAGACCAACTTCAAGATGCCTGACTGACTCACATGGAGTCTGCTTGCCTCCAGTGGACTGTGCCGCACAGAGTAGCCGGAAGCGGCTTTGACCTCCAGTTTGTTCCAGTTTTTAAAGGGCAAAAGCATGCGAGTGTAGCATGTAGAAAAGCAGTTGTGGGCAGGTAAGTGTTGTTTACAAAAGCAGAGAGAGAGAGAGAGAGAGAGAGAGAGAGCAGTTCAGTGGTTAGGCAGTTCCCATAACCTCGAGGTCAGGGGCACAGTGTATAGGAATGTATGGCTTGTCTGTGACCAGAGAGCAGTTTGTTCTCAGAGTTGAGAGTGGATCAGGAGACAAGTTTACTTTACAACTTTATGGCTGGTCTAGATGACCAGAGGGCAGTTTACCCCAAAGTACACGTTAGCAAAGTATAAAGTGTACTTAGGAATACTTTCATGAGGTGGCATAATTTTAGCTCAGTAGCCCACTACCCTTCCTCCCTTATCTATCTAATATCTATCTATCTGTCATCTATCTATCTATCTATCTATCTATCTATCTATCTATCTATCTATCTATCTATCTATCTATCTATCATCTATCTATCTTGAGGCAGAGTCTCTCACTGAACTTGGTTGTCTGGCTAGTGAGTTCCAGGGATGCTTCTGTCTGTCTCCCCAGTGATGGGATTACAGATGTACACCACCACATCTGGCTTTTCACAGGGGCACTGGGGATGATTATACTCACACAGCAAACACTTTACTAACTGAGCCATCTCCCACACATAGGGCCCACAGGTCTGCCCCTTCTTCCAGGGTTCCTATTGAGGATAGCTTGCAGTTTCTGGCCAAACATCTTGCTTGTTCCTGTGCTCGCTGTGCCCACCCTGGTGGTTAGCTACAGCGGAGTTGTTTGCTCCATCTTGAGCCTGGTAATTTCCCACCTGCCCGTGGGATGGCCACTGTGCAACAGTTAGGTATATAACGCTTCCTCTAAGCTGGAATAAGCGACATTCTGCATTCTCTCTTCACGAATGACCCACGTCTCTTGTGTTCTTTAATCTTCAGCCCCTTGCCCGACTCATAAACTTTCTTGTAGTATAGATGCTACACCCCTCCTCATTTTTTTAATCAGCAAAGAGTGACAGATATTATTGGTACACAGGTTCATCACATAAACTACTTTAATTGTAACTGCCTCTCTAGATTTTTAGTTTCTTCTTCTCTACAGTCTATTTGCTTTTATAATTCTGGAAAAAGACTCTCATCACTGAATGTCACAGCAGGCCAGGGGAAGGACAGGTGGCCACGTGTATTGGGACAAAGATGGGTGAACACGGGTGAGTACATTGATAATTTCATCTCCTGGTGAAACATCTGGATAAAGCGTGACAGTTTCCCAGCTAGTTCATTCTGGTTGAGGTCCAGAGACACCAAACTCCAGAAAGCGAATGTCATCTGGAGCTTCAAGGAATGTCAACACTCCAAAGCTGAGACGCTGAGGTTGAGAAGCAAGCATGCCACTGTCACAGAAGTCTTTCATTTTTGCGAGGAATGTGCAAGAATGGAAGCCGTAAGTGGACTGGTTCCAACATCACAGTGACTGATCAATAAATATTGATGGTCAACTTGACAGGGGCTAGATCACTTAGAAAGAACCTCCCCCAGGCCTGTCTGTGATGAAGTTTCTAGATTAGGTTAATTGAGGTGGGAAGACCCACTCTAGCTGTGGGCGGCACCATCCCATAGGCTGGGGTCCTACTGAATAAAAAGGAGCAAGTGGTCTGAGCATCCACATCTCCCTCCCCCTCCCCCTTGCTCTCTGATTATGGAGGCAAAGTGACCAGCTGCCTCCCCTCACATTGCTGCTGCCATGACTCTGCACCATGATGCATTGACAATAACCTCAAATTAGAAGCTGGAATAAACCCTTCCTTCCTCTTTGTTGGTCCCTGCAAGTATTTCTTCGCAATAACAACAATCAAAAGTTAAGTAACAAGTCACGAACATCATAATCAGTGTCGGCTTTTTTCAAGTCATCAAGTGCTGAGAAATGCGTGGGGTGAGCCGTGCAGAGCAGCTTGGAGACAACTGTCACCGAGAAGGAAGGCCATGTGCATTGCAGTACAAAGCCCGGCTGGACTGGCAGCTTCCGTCGTCATCATCACATTGCTATAATAAATGTAGGAAAAGAAAATAAAGGTGTGTACTCCCCTCGTCCCAAGAGCCCGCTCACTAAGGAACCAGAAGATAGAAAGGACTGACAGATTACCCAAGCATTTTAAACCAAGCACACACAAAATGACTATAGAGAAAAGGAAAAACTAAAGATCCATTCGCCTAAGTGTGTCTATCAATCAGAAGCAGGCTACTATTTCTCAAACTTAAGGAGATCTGAGTGATCATTAGAAAGACAAACGGCCCAAGAGAGAAACTGTGGGAAGAATATGTATGGGTAACTTAGAGAATAACAAACTCAACTATGGAGTGAGCAGATCAAATGTATCCTAACAAAGATTCAAATGCAAATGAGATGCCATTATTTTACCTATAAAATCTCCACAGATTTTTAAATAACAAGAGATAAAGGAAAATGCATCTTGATGAGCCTGTGGAACAATGAGCAAGAGACCTCAGGCAAAACACAAGCATCTAAAAGCTCTGTGACTCTGCCTGGTGTCTTCATCTAGGAATTCTCAAAAAAAGTTAAAACGTTTTAAGATAAAATAATAGTATCCAGGCTGGGTGGTCTATGTGGACTATGTCCTTAATCCCAGCACTCAGGAGGCAGAGGCAGGAGTTCAAGGCCAGCCTCGTCCATATAGTGAGTTCCAGCGAGGGTAGCATAGCATGACCCTGTCTCAAAACACCAACAAAGAAACCATAGAAAGAAAACCAGAAAACAAAACAGTAATAGAATCATTCAAGAGTGATTTGTACAACAAAGTGTTAGGTTCACAGTGAGGTGGGTACTTCATAAGAACACTGAGACATATTGCTGGATACCAAGGAGTTTATTAGAAGAGTTACTAATACCATAGACAGACAGACAGACAGAGAATTAACAACATGGTAGGTGCTCTGAGGGGAGCCCTTGCTCCAGCACCAGAGACAGACAGCATGGTGGCTCTCTGAACAAAATCCAGTCCTGTAGAAGAGGAGGCCTCTTATACCACTGAGGAAGGGTGGGAGCCAGGAGCCAACAGCCAGGCTCTGAGAGTCCCAGGCAGGGGGAGGACAAGGGGTGGGAAGCAGGATGCGTCACTCTCAAGTGAAATGCCATGCTTCAGCCAGTCTGCTAGCTCAGTGCTCAATGTGGTTTTATTTATTTTATTTATTTATTTTTTTTAAGATTTATTTATTTATCATGCATACAATGTTCCTCCTGCATGTACACCTCCATGCCAGAAGAGGGCACTAGATCTCATGACAGATGGTTGTGAGCCTCTACATGGTTGCTGGGAATTGAACTCAGGACCTCTAGAAGAGCTGCCAGTGCTCTTAGGCTCTAAGCCATCTCTCCAGCCCTCAATGTGGTTTTAAGAGACAGAAACTATGAAGTTGGATGTGTAGGGAGGGGGAACTGGGAGTGACAGAGAAGAAACTTGAAGTAAGAGAATTGAAATTATGAAGGATTCACTAATAGATGTGCTTAGGAGACATTAAACCACACAAAGTATAATTTAACTAAGAAACCCTGCCTCCAAAATACCCCAAAGACAAGTAATATGCTAATGAGGTGTGCTGGCTAGTTTTATGTTAACTTGACACAAGCTAGAGTCATCTGAAAGGAAGGAATGCCCATTGAGAAAAATACTTCCGTATGATCCAGTTGTAAGATGTTTTCTTAATTAGTGACCTATGGCAGAGGGCCCAGGGCTATGAAACAATCTTTTGTATACTATGAATATGTAATGCTCTCATTTGTTAATAAAAAGATGATTGGCTGATAGCTGGGAAGGAAGAGACTGAGTGAGAGAACAGACTAAGAGAATTCTGGGAAGAGGAAAGGCAGAGTAAGAGTCATTGGCAAACTCAGAGAAGCAAGGTGAGAATGCTGTACTGAGAAAACGTACCAAGCCATGTGGCCAAGCAGAGGGAAATATGGGTTAATTTCAGTGTAAGTGTTAGCTAGTAACAAACCTGAACTATTGGCCAAACATGTATAAGTAATATTCAGGCTCTGAGTTGGTTATTTGGGACCAGGCAGTTGGAAAAGAAACATCCATTTATAGCCCAGACCATTATGGGTGGTGCCATCCCTGTGCAGGTCCTGGGTTCTATAAGAAATCAGACTGGGGAAGGCATGATGAGCAAGTCAGTAAGCAGCACCCTTCCATGGTCTCTGCATCAGCTTCTGCCTCCAGAATCCTGCCCTGTTTGAGTTCCTGTCCTGGCTTTAGTCAATGACGAAGGATAATTTGGAAGCATAAGCCAAATAAACCCTTTCTTCCCCAAATTGCTTTTTGGTCATGGTGCTTCATCACATCAGTAGAGACCCCAGCTAGGACGCCAGACCTATTAGACATAAGCAGAATTCACCATGCTAGGATGTAAATGCTTGTTCCCCAGGATTGACCAGTTTTTAGGCTCTTAAAGAATTCCCTTAACAAAGGAGACAACCCTAACATACCAACTGTTATTCTTTTTAGTTAGGGGGTCCC
>JAQHUG010000139.1:28703-41803 GCA_028555095.1 Dicrostonyx torquatus | reverse complement strand
AAAAGACAGGAGTAAGATAATAAAAAAGACAATAGGCATTAACTGAAATGTATTAATAACTACTTTAGATGTGAATGGGCTACAGGCATCATTAAAAGACAAAGATTTTTAGAAGGGATAGCTCTTTAAAAATATGCCACTTAAAAGGACATACTTAAGAGACTTGAGAGCTGGCCCATAGATTATGAGCTTCTCATACAAACTTAAAAGACCAGTTTGGATCCCCAGAACACACATAAAAGTTGGGCAAGTATAGTGGTTTACCTGCAATTCCAATGTAAGGAGACAGACATGGGATCCTTGGTCTACTTAGCTAGCTTAACCAGCCAAATCATTAAGCTTCAGGTCTAGCAAGAGACCTTGTCTCAGGAAAGAAAAGTAGGGAGAAATCAAGGAAGACACCTGACTTTAACTACTGATTGTCACATGTTCACACACACACACACACAGATACATGCCTACACATACAGTCACATGAACCTGGACACACATGTAAAAATACATATACATACCCCAAACAGATACAAAAGCACAAGAAACCAGACAATCAAGGAAGAAAAAAACTCACTTAAAATATAATGACTCCACTGTATGGAAAGTAAAAAGGCGGAGAAGTACAAGCAACATGCCACCAGTAATCAGAAGAGAATGGAGCTGCTAGTGAAGGACAGAGGAATGAAATTGACACCCGGGAGAAAGAGGGGCAATGCACCACTATAGAGAGGTCAGTTCTCAAAGACAATGAAACAATCCTTAATGACATTCAAGACAGACAAGGTAAAATGGATGGATGTGCAAAAGAAGTGGAGAAACCCACCACCATAGTGGGAGACCGACTCTCTTCCCTCAGGAATTGATGAGAAAGTGGGCAGAAAATCAGTAGGGATATAAATGGTCCGCACTGCACCATCTGTCAACACAATCTAATTGGCATTTACAGAGTACATCGTGCAGTGGAAGGGGAATTCACAGGCTCTCCAACTCACACAGAGCCAAGGCAGATCACATCCTGGGCCATAAACATATCCAAACACATCTCAAAGAGCAGCAATCACACAAAATGTGTTCTCACTTCATAAGCAAATGAAAAAGAAAGTCCCAGCTAGAAAAATCTCCAAATATTTGAAACTCAAGTAATGCAGTTCCAAACAATGTATAGGTCAAAGATATTTTAAGACAAATTTCAGAGATATTTTGAATTAAATAAAATTGTGGCTAGCGTATAAAACACATGGATGTACATGAGTCAGTGATTGGAGGGAAATGTGTAAAATTGATTATCACCACGGGAGAAAGATAGCTCAGACATTAAGCTTCCAACACAAACAACTAGAAAAAAATAAGAGAGAAAAATAAAACTTTCCATAAGCTAAAAGAAAATAGAAGAGGAAATAATAAGAAATGAGAACAGAAATCAAAGACATGGTAAATATGGAAACTAGAGAAATTCAATGAAAAACAGATCTGCACTCTGAAATGATCAAAAGGATCTAAATTTCCACTTGGTTTATGGAAAAAAATGAAAGCGGGTACAAAGTACTACTACCCTAATGAGACATATCTTTATTATTAATTGTGCTGACATTACAGGAATAACGAGGAATAAATATTATGAACTGTGGGGAGGGACAGAGGGGAGGGAGGATAAAGGAGTGGGGAGAAGGCTAGGGCTCCCGTGGCCTCAGACCTTCGCAGCAGCTTCCTCTAGTGGAGTTCGATAGCATTGTGGAGATTTTTATGCACACACACACACACACACACACACACACACACACACACACACACACACACGTCCAAGTAAAGGAAACAAGCTAAAGCACAAGTAAAGTCTGTGGCTCCTGGACTGTTGTAGTGTCTGCATGCTATGTGTTATATTACACGATACTGAATATACTATGCAGCTTTAAAACGTCACCAGCAGAACTTGACAAGAGCACGGGGTGGGGGAGGAGGAGTCTTGCTCTGTTCTTTCTTATCGAACAGGTGATTCTTTATTTTTTCTCAATTAGAAAAGAAAAAAGCTCATATAAACTTTTTTATGTTGGCAAATCAATTTGGTTTTTGCTTGATGGTACTGATGATGTTTAAAATATTCTTTTAGACTCTTGTATAAGATGTCAATTAAAATAAATATCATTGGTATTAAAAAGTGCTACCTGATGTGAATATTTATAGATGCCACTCCTCATAACAGATTCAAAGTGGAATCAACCCAATATCCTTGCACAAATGAATGGAGAAGGAAGATGGGATAGGGCAACACAGCAGATAGTATTTATGGACAAAAATAGAGCTAAGCCCCAACATGATCTATGACATGTGAACTCTGGAAGCACTACTTTGAGTGAGAGAGACCAGATACACTACACTGCACAGCTTAGTCATGCTTCTAGCTCATCACAATCCTTCAGTTTTCTTGGCAAGGCTCCTCTGATGGATTGCAACCTTGCCATGCTCCAGCATAATGATCCACTACTATACACAATAATACTCTATCAAACAAAAATATCCAACTGTTCTGTCCCCATGCTCCTCTGTCCAAAAGCAATGCTCAAGCATTACAACACTATTTTCCCTTGTTCTAGCACAACAACCCACCATGAAAACGCAAATCTCTTCTATCCCACAATGATGCAGCAATATTCTGTCACAAAACTTTGTGTCCCACGGCAGTTTTGCATGGGTCCATCACAATGTTGTCCTGTCAATTGATGGTATAGTTGTCCATCACAGAGTCACAGTGGGCCCCTGTCCTATCACAGTGACCTAGTGTCACATAACCATGTCCAACCGTATCTTTATAATGTTCCATTGCCCCTTCGAAATGCCCCAATGTCCCATCACAATGCCTCTTTCTCTCCTATATAGTTTCTCCTATATAATGTTCCACTATATGGTCACAGTGATTCTATGTTCCACCACAATGACCAACACTTCCAACATAGCACCCTACTTCCCAGTCACAATGCCACACTCCTCATCACAATTTTTTCTTTTCCTATCATAAAGGTCCCCATCTCATTAGTGTTATTTCACAGTTTTATCAGAATTTCCCACAGTTCACTGACAGTGGGCTCCTGCCCAATCACAGAAGTCCTACAACCAACCACAGTGGACCCTAGGTCAATCACAATTTTCACTATCCCATCACAATGTCCCTTTGTCCCAAGATAGCCCCACTGTCTTATAACTATGTCTTCTGTCTCATTACAATGCTACACTGTTATATCAAAATACTGCTATCTCCCATCACAATAGTTGACTGCCCCATCACAGTGTTCCACTGTCCCTTCTCAATGCCCATCCCTTCCATCCCAATGTCTCATTGACATATTACAGTGCCCAACTGTCCCATCACAATGTCCCAGTATCTGATAAAACATTCTACTGTTCCATCGAAGAGATCTCTGTCTATTTTTAACCATGCTCCACTGTCTCATTACAATTCCTGACAGTTTTATTAACTACACCCACTTTTCCATTATTATGTCTCACTCTCCCTTCACCATGCTTCATTGTCCCATCACAATGTTTGACTGTCCTATTATAGTGACCTCCTGTTTCATCACAATGCTCCCATATCCCATGACTTTATTCCCTTGTTTAATTTAAGTCATCTGCTATCCCATTATAATGTCAAACTGTGCCATCAGGATGCCCCACTGTCACACTGTAGTGTCTCATTGTACCATCACATTACTTCAGTGTCACAATGCAATGCCCTCTGGTCCAATACAGTGCACTATTTTCCCATCGTAGTGCCCCTCTGACAATAAAAAAATGTTACACTGTCCCATTGCTACACCATTAAAAATCTCATCGTCCCATTACAATGCCGCACTGTTCCATTACAATGCCCAACTGTTATATCACCATGTCTAAGAGTCCCATGATGGGGGTCCATTGTCCCATGACAATACCCAACTGTTCCATCATAATGCCCTACAGTTTCATCACAATACCACACTCTGCCATGACAATGCCCCACTGTCTATTTAAAATGCCTCATAATTTCATTACAGTGGTCCTGTGGCACATCACAATGATTCACATTTCAATCACAACATCCCACTGTCTAATCACTGTGCTACACACCCCATTACAACTTTTCATTGTCTCATTATTGTGGTTCTCTAGCTCATTAGAGTGTTCCATAGTTCTGTAGGAATACCTCTTTCAACTCCTGCCCAGGAAGCAGGTATCCTCACTTCAGATCCTCACCTCTCTCTCCATTCCTCCAAATTCAATGCCTCAGTTGCATCCCCACCTTGGCAGCAGAATACCTTTGCCAGTCTCACCCAACCTCATCTCTAGTGGATCCCACAGATTTTCCCCTCCCCCAGCTCTTTGCTTTATCTCACCTCTAACTCCAGCAGGTACTCCTATGAACACAGAGGCCACTCTGGCCAGGAAAGCAGGTAAGCTGACTACAGATCCTCACTTCTGCCTCCACCAAGTCCAGTTCCCCAGTCTCCCCTACAGCTCTCTGGCAGACCCTCTGTTGTGCCTTACTCTCATTTCTTCCCTCCATTCTCAGGGGACTAACTGAGCAGACCATGGTGGAACATCTAGCTTTCCTCCCTCATGTGAAACTCCATCACTGTCTCCAGCCCATCTGCACCCCCTAAGTCTCAGGTCCCAATACCAATAAATGCATTTTACCTGAAGACCTCAGTGACCACATCCATCAAGACTCCAGAAAATGTTCCTACAGGCAAAATGCAGCCACCACAAAGCTCCTAAAAACTAGGGAGGAAACAAACCAAGGAACAAAAGACCCACTCCACCTGCCACTTTCCCAAAATAAGGCCAGATAGCAACACTTAAAATTACAATCTTATGCTTAGATGCCAGTATAAAAACAAATAATAATAGTCAGGACAATGGTTAGTCTCTTCAAACAAGAGTAAAGACCATTACCCAAATTAGCCAAATTTATAGTGGGCTTCATTATACGTACACAATATAGCCAGTCCAGGGACTTCCTCTTTCTAAATGTGGGATTTGAGGGGTCAATCCTGAACATAGAAAAGTAGGGTTTTTTGGGTAGAACATCTCAAAATTATTTGTCAGAACATCTTATCTTATGAGGGTGGGGGTCAGGGTAGTAAGGTCAGACTGTGAGTTAAATTTCATAAGGTGTAGAACATGTCAAATTCCAAAAATGGGTCAAGACATTGCCAAACATAAGTTTTACGGCAAACAAGAACACATTTATTTTGACCTTGTAAAAAGAAGCCTTCTAATATTAAGATGGAGTCACAAGAGATATCCACCAAGATGAAGTCTCAATTCTGAACATTTATGTCCCTAATACAAGAGCACTCACATTAGTAAAAGAAACATTACTAAAGCTTAAATTACACATTAAACCCCACTCTCCTCAATGGACAAATCTGCCACATAGACACTTAAAAGAAAAATAAGGGAACTAACAGATATCATGACTCAAATGGACTTAACAAACATCTCTAGAACATTTCACCCAAACACAAAAGAATATACCTTCTTCTCAGCACTTCAAGGAAACTCCTCTTAAATTGACCACATACTCAGTAACCAAGCAAACCTCAACAGATTAAAAAAAATTGGAATAACCCCCTGTATTTTATTGGATCACTAGGGCTTAAAGTTAGACTTCAACAATAATGCTAATTTCAGAAAGCCTATAAATTTAAAGAATGTAAATAATGCTCAACTGAACCATCACTGGTTCAAGGAAGAAATAAAGAAAGAAATTAAAGACTTCCTAGAATTCAAAGAAAATGAAAGCACAACATACCCAAACTTATGGAACACTGTGAAAGCAGTACTAAGAGCAAAGTTCATAGCACTAAGTGCCTACATAAAGAACATGGAAAATCTCATACTAGTGACTTAAGGGCACACCTGAAAGCTTTACAACAAAAATAGAGTCAATGAAACAAAGTTGGTTCTTTGAGAAAATCAACAAGATAGACAAATCCTTATAAAAACTAACCAAAAGTCAGAGAGAGAATGTCCAAATTAATAAAATCAGAAATTAAAAGGGGAACATAATAACAGACACTGAGGAAATCCAGAGAATCATTAGGTCATACTTCAAGGTCTGTACTTCACAGTGTCACATTACAGTGTCCCTATGTCCTATCACAGTACCCCAGTGTCCAATCACAATGTCCACTGCCCCATCACAGTTGTACCTTTCCCATCACAGTGCCCCCATTGTCCCAACACAGAGAGTGGTCCTGTGTCCAGTAACTATAGTTTTCTTCCCAATCATAGTGGTCTTATGTCTCATCAAACTGCCCCAGGGTCCCATGACAATTCCACAATATTTCATCACAATTTCCTACTTTCTAATCACAATACTACATTCTCCAATCTCAGTAGTCAACTGACTAATCACCAGGTTCCACTGTCTCATCACAATTCCCAAGTGTCACTGCTGTGCTGTTCCACCGTAATGCATTATTTTCCCGTCACAATGCCTGACTGTCCTATACATGTTCTACTTTGCCACCATAGCAGCCTCATATCTTATCATAATGGCCACTGCCCTATCACAATGCTCCTCGGTTTTATTACCTTAGACCCCTGTCTAATCTCTGTGATCTTATATCCCACCAAAAAACTCTACTGCCCTATCACTATGATCCTCGGTGCCGTAATCTTAGTTCCTTGTCCATTCACAGTCATCACCTGCCCCATCACTGTGCCCCGTTGTACCATGACAATGTTCACGGTCCCATGACAATGACCCACTGTCTCATAACAGTATTGAACTCTCCCATTACAATACCCCACTCTTCCATCATAATGGCTGACTATCACTAACCAGTTCACAGTGTACCATGACATGTCCCACTGTTCCCCTACTTTTGGTCCCTCTCCTATCTAAATACCACTCTCATTCATCACAAAGCTTCATGGTCTCATCACAGTGGTTCCCATGTTTTACCAAATTCCCCAGGGTCCTATCACAATGTCCCAAGGTCCCATCACAATGCTCACAATGTCTAATCCCAATACCTCATTGTTTCACAACCATACCCTACAGTCCCATCACAGTGGCCCACTGTCCTATTGCCATGACCCACTGTCATAATGCCCTACTGCCCATCACATTGGGACTAGTCCGGTCACAGTTCTCACTGGTCTTAGCCCAGTTGTCCCTCATCCAATATCAATGGTCTACTGTCCCATCAAATTCCCCACTACCCTATTATAATGCTCTACAGTGCCCCATTGTCCCATCAAAATACCCTAGCATCCTATCACATTGGTCCTGTGTCCCATTCTAGTCATATTTCCAACCACTGTTGCTGCCTGACAAATCACAGTTCTCCAGTGTCCTATAACAGTGTTCCTCTGTCCAATCACATTGCCTCACTGTCCCATCACAAAGCCTCACGGTACCACCACACTGCCCACTGTTCCGTTACACTGCTTTACTGTTCTATCACAATGCTCAACTCTCCTATCACTATATCATGTTATGATGCCCCATTTATCCATCACAGTATACCACATCATAGTGTTCTTTGACCGGTGCCAAGGTCCCATTGTTCCACCATAATGCTCTGCTGTTTCATAAAAAATCCACACTATTCAATGATAATCACAATGTACCACTGTTTCATCACAGCACATCACTGCCGTGCCCGAGTTCCCCAATCCCATCATAGGGTTCTCCTGACCCATAACAGTGTTTTGATGTTCCAGAAAAATGTTCCATTCCCCCAGTTCAGTGTATTACTGACCCATAAAATTGTTCCACTATTCCATCACAGTGGTCACTTGTCCAAATACAGTTGTCCTCTGTCCCTTCCTAATGACCCAATGGTCCCACTGCAATGCTCAACTCTCCCATAAAATGCTCCACAAATTTCATCACAGTGATACCTTCTCCATTACAGTGTCCCACTGTTCCCACATAATGCCCACAGCCCCATCATGATGGTCCTGTGTCTATTCTCTAACCACAGAGATCTACTATCTAAACAACATGCTCTATTGTCCTATCATAATGCTTTGTTGTCACCTTGTATTGCCCCAATGTTCAATTATAATGTATCACTCTTCCATCATTTGCCACACTGCCCTTTACAAATGTTCCAATTTCCCATTATAGCAGTTCCATATCCCACCATAATGCCCAATTGTTCTGACATAAGTCTCCATTATTATAATACAATGACTCACTGTCAATCATATTATCAACTGTCCCATCACAATGCCTAATTATTACCACAATAACCACTATACCATATACCCACTGTTCCATCCATCACAACACTCAATATTACATCACAGTGGTCCCTAGTCACAATGTACCACTATCCCATCACAATGCCCCACTGTCACTTCACAGTGTGCTCTGTTCCATCACTAAGTCCCTTCTACAATCACAATGCCCCATTATTTCTTCACATTACAACAATGCCTGTAACAATATCCCACAGTAATATTACAATGTTCCAGTCTTATTTTAGTATTCCACTGCCACACTACAATGCTTTACAGTCCCATCATAATGCCCAGGTTCCATGACAATGGTACTCCCCGGTCACAATAGCCAACTATCACCAAACAGTCCCTGGTATACCATGACAATGTCCCAGTGTTCTGTCCCAGTTGGTCCCTTTTCCATTGCAATGTCTCCACTATAGCCCATCACAATGCTCTTAATCTTCTATCACAATGCACCTTATCCCAACATAGTGTTCACCTATGCAACTACAGTTGTCCTCTCTCCCATAACAGTGTCCTTATATCCAATCATAATATCCCAGGGTCCTATTACAAAGCCCCACAGTTCTACCACATTGCCCAGTACTCTTAGCAGAGTTCCTCAGGGTCTCTAATTGTAATCATCTTCAGTCCTATTATGTTTCATTGTCCTACCACCATGCTCTACTTTCTCATCCTGGTGGTCCTGTGTCACATCACAGAGGTCACCTGTCCAACCAAAGTTGTCCCATCACAAAGTTCTCCTCTCCCATCTCAAGTACACAGTATCTCATCACAATGCCCCATTGTCTCATCACATTATTCTATTCTCTGATCCCAGTGGTCCACTGTCTAATACCAAGCTTCACTGTCCTATCACAATGCCCTAGTGTCACATTACAATGTTCTACTGTCTCAACACAATGGCTGGCTCTCAATAAATAGTCCACAGTGCACTATGAAAATGTCCCATTATTCCATCACAGATGGTCCTTCTTCCATCAAAATTCCCCTCCATCCCACCATAATGTCACTCTCGTCCATCAAAATTCTCTGTTGTTCCACTTTAATGGCTGTCTGTCCCATCAAAGTTCCCAGGGACAAATCACAATGTTACAGTGTCCGACTATATTTCCCCACTGTTATTTCACAACACTACAATGTCTAATCACAATGCCTGACTGTCACATCACCATGTCTCACAATTTCATCACAGTGATCTTGTGTTCCATCACAATGGACCACTGTCACATCACAATGCCATCATGGTGGTCTAACGTCCCATCACAGTGTTTACCTGTCTAACTACAGTATTATTCTGTCCAATTATAATGCCCCACTGTCCCAACATAATTACCCAGTGTGATGGCTATTCTTGGTTGTCAACTTGACTGCATCTGGAATTAACCTAAACCCAAGCTACTTGGTACACTTGTGAGGCAATTTTCTTCATTGGATCATTTGAGGTGGAAGGACCTTCCTAGTCTGGGTCATACCTTCTGGAGGCATCCTATATAAAAGATGGAAGAAGCTCTTGTTCCTCACCGCTTACTCTCACTCGCACTGGAAAGTTCATTCTTTTACTAGTATTAGAGCCTACTTCTAGATTCTAGCATATTCTGAAGACCAACTTGTTGTGTGATATTTTACTCTTTTGGTTTTTTGATGGACCCACCACACAGCTCCCAAATAAATCATACATGGAGGCTTATTCTTAGTTATGAATGCCTGGCCTTAGTTTGTTTTTTATTTATTTATTTGCCAGCTTTTCTTAACCTAAGTTAACCTGACTACCGTCTGCCTCTGGGCTTTTATTTATCTCTATTTCTTTATACCTTTCCTTGCTTCTTTCCCCATGGCTTGCTCTGTAACTGGTGCCTGGCCTCCATGTCTTTCTCTCCTTGTTCTCTCATTGCTCCTTGCTCTCCTCATTCTTGATTCTCCTTCTATTTATACTCTTTGCCTGCTAGCCCCATCTATCCTTTCTCCTGCCTCACTGTTGGCCATACATCTTTTTATTAGGATCATCAACTATTTTAGACAGGCAGAGAATCCAGCCTCATAAAGTTAAAAAATGCAGTATACATAAACAAAAGTCACACACCTGAAAATAATATTCCCCAAAATCTCTCCTCTTTTGTTTCTAAACAAAAATGAAAAATTTTAACTCTAGCATAGTAAAACTATAACAATAAGAACAATTATCAAGTAAAGATTACATTCGCAATGTACCGAACTCCAATTTATTTGTGTCTGGTAAATTTAAAGAAAATAATCCATAATCTGTCCTATCTTAGTAAATCCAAAATTTTATCCCTAACTTACTTTCTAGTATGTCTAAGAAAAACTGCAACCGTAACTATCCAGTCTTCAACTCCATCAGAGGCACCAGAGGATATTTTTAAATAAAGAAAAAGTGCTGTGCAAATGACTTCCAAAGATTCTACAAATGACAGAAACATCTGACTGCCTGGATAGTCACCCAAAATTCCTTTGCAATGTTGGGGCATCCATCTTCAGCCTATAGGCCCATAGTATCTGACAGACTTTTCAATGAAGCAAGAAATTTGAAAGACTGTACCATATATTTTGGCAACTTTTGTCAGTCACTTTCCCTGTGTCCTGAAGAATGTCTGACAGTTTCTTCTGTGAAGCAGAAATTTTGAAGAACCATTCCACCTTTTTCAGTCTGGCAAAATTCACTGGTCCCTTTCCTGTGGGTCCTGCATGTCCAGTTTATACAACATTCTGTCAAGCAGCCCAAGCAAGAGCAGCTTCTTGTCTAAATGGCTAATATTGCCCCAATGACAGCAAACTACATAAGGAGTTTCTTTAATGCCCATAACTTCTCTGAAGTAAATTGGTGCTGTCATGAACAGAAGTATCTCATTGTCTTAAAAAACTTTAACAAAACATTTTAAATGCCATATTCCATAGGTCTTTGAAGTATTTGAATATCATCTATCTAAAACATATCTTTGTATGATCTGGAAAACATACCTAGCATGTCTACAAATTTGATTATTATAGATGATTAAGTACTGACCTGTGTTTCTTTATTGTCCTATATATTTCATAACAATAGCTTTCAAAAACTAGAATTGTACCTTATGTTTTTAAATGAGCTGCACTGGTACAATGCCTTAAACAAGAGCAAAAACATATATAAAATATATTGTAACAAAAATAACCTTAAATTGGTATCAATATATAAAATCCTTTAAACAAGAGTAGAAACACATATACACTGTATTGTAACAAAAATTACCTTAAATTTGTATCAATATATAAAAGTCCTTTAAGCAAGGGTAAAAATATATATACAGTGTAACAAAATTGACTTTGAATTTGTACCCATATACCAAAATCCATGCCAAAGCAAAATATCTGAGATAGTTGTTTTTTAATTCAATAATTCTATATTCTTCTAAATATAACAAACATACGTTACCCACAAAATAACCAAAGACCACCCACACCCCTTTTCTCTTGGGAATATAGACTTTGTGTTCTCTCGACTATTTTCTTCTGAATATGGGTGAAGTATTTTTAGGGTCCCAGAGAGAAATTTGAGATAATGGCCAAGTCCTGAGAAGATCAGTTATAACTTTTGTTGATAGATATCATCTGTCAAGTTTTGGGAGGTCTCTCCTGATCAAAGCAGATCCAAATCAACCTGGAATGACAGCCTCTTATTTCTTGTAGAAACAAAAGTAAAACCACTTCTCCAAAGCAATGCATCTTTTAAGTTCCATTTTACAAACACATTTTTTGACTTTTTAAAAATATTCTTAAAGTATCTAGGCTGGTTTATTTCCACAGTGCCTCTTTCAATTTCAGGTCTCTTAGCAGTTGTCCTTTGTTTTGCAGCAATCAAAAAATTCAAAATCAACACAACTACACAGAATTTAGACTCACTGTGTGTTTCCCATATTTATGTGACTTTTTGCTTTTACATTATTTTTTACTGTCCCTTTAAAGACTTTACTTTTGAGTTTAACTATTTTTAATCTATTTCTTTCTTTCTATGACTGCATATACCCATTTTCTTTTGTTCTTAAACCTATGTACATTGTAAAACACACTGGAACTTGTCTAGAGTTTTTTTCCCATTTGGACCTCTTTTACTGCATATATCTTAGCCTTTTTGACTGCACAAGCAAACTTTAGACTGAGAAGCTACACTGGGATCCTCCATGTGCTCTAACAGCTGGCTCTGCCCACTCTTGGGTTGGATCATAAAAGACAAACACAAAACTTGCACCCTGATCTGATGTTCATGACCGAGAGCTGCATTAAACCTTTCTAGCTATTGAAGCCTGTACTTCCATTGCCACAGTGTTTTTTTTTTTTCCTACTTGCTGTCTCTAGTTTCTATTTAATACTGCCGTATGAACATCAGTACCTCTTAAAGGAGTTGTGTACTTTTTTTTCAGCTTTCTCAGGCTCTAGATTGTTATTCAAACCCCAAGTTGGCATGGCAAATGTTGTATGGTATTTTACTCTTTTTATTCTTTTGGGGGCCCACCACCCAGCTCCCAAATAAATCATGCATGGAGGCTTATTATTAATTACAAATGTCTGGCCTTAGCTTGACTTGTTTCTTGATAGCTTTTCTTAACCTAAATTAACTCAGCTACCTTTTGCCTCTGGGATTTTATCTTGGCCCATTTTCTTTACTTCCTACTCTGTGGCTTGCTGTGTAGTTGGGTGGCTGGCCTCTGGTGTCCTCCTCTCCTCGTTCTCTTGTTTGCTCCTTGCTTTCCTCATTTGCAGTTCTCCTATTTCTACTCTGTGCCTACTAGCACTACCTATCCTTTATCCTGCCTCATTATTTTTTAAAATATTTATTTATTTATTGTGTATACAATATTCTGTCTGTGTGTATA
>JAQHUG010000138.1:5571577-5586524 GCA_028555095.1 Dicrostonyx torquatus | reverse complement strand
CTCCACTGTGACATAACTATGCTCCACTGTGACGTCACTATGCTCCACTGTGCCATCACTGTGCTTCAGTGTTGCATCACTATGCTCCACTGTGACATCACATTGTGCCACTGTGGCATCAATCTGCTCTACTGTGAGATCACTATGCTCCACTCTGATGTCACTATGCTACACTGTGACATCACTATGTTCCACTGTGACATCACTATGCTCCACTGTGACATCACTATGCTTCACTGTGACATCACTATGTTTCAATGTGACATCACTATGCTCCACTGTGACATCACTGTGCTTCACTGTTGCATGACTATGGTCCACTGTGGCGTCACTATGTGCCACTGTGACATCACTATGCTCTACTGTGACATCACTATGCTCCATTGTGACATCACTATGCTTCACTGTTGCATCACTATACTCTACTGTGAGATCACTATGCTCCACTGTGACATCACTATGCTCCACTGTGACATCACAATGTGCCACTGTGGCATCACTATGCTCCACTGTGCCATCATATGCTCCACTGTGACATCACAATGTGCCACTGTGGCATTACTATGCTCCACTGTGACATCATTATGCTCCACTGTGATATCACCATACTCCACTGTGATGTCACTATGCTTCACTTACTATCCCAGGAGTGTCATTTGTGATTATGCTTTTACTGAAAGTCTATAAATGATAAAATTACTTGATGGGTCATCATACAACTCGGGTTTACATACAAGGAGGAAGAAAGCCCTTCATTTTCTATTTTGCATCTTGAGAAACATCTCCATGGTCTTGCTGGTCATTAGCTTCCAAACAGCCGAGGTTGGCAGTATTTACATCAAGGGAAAACACACGAGTCGCTGTAGGGAGCCACAAGTGTAATTATGGAAAGAAATACAGAAAGCATCTATAGTGGGAGGCTAAATTTTATGACTGTGAACTATGAGTAGGCTGCCCTGAGTATTCATTGTTCAAACTTTTGGGAATCGGAAGGCATAGCAATTGTAGTTATCTTGGGACAATAGACAGAGGCCCCAATCCTTCCAAAAAAATTGAGGTATAGGCAACCACATAAGGAATTAAAGAAAAGAATTAGGAATTTCTAATGAGATGGCTCCTCAGACAGTAACTACCCAGGCCCTTTCAGACAGTCCTGTGTCACTGGCTCCACTCCACAAAGACCCTGGGGTCCCCCATGTACACAAAGAGCCTTTGCACCAGCCCTGCCTTCCCAGTGAGATCCCGGTTCCTCATGTGCACCTGAGGACACTTTTGTCTGGGAATCTGGAACTTGTTCTTCCTGGTCCTTTCTGTGTAATGATTTCTGTCTCTTTAAGAGACAAGACATGCCCACTCTCGTCCTGCCTGCAGCCACAGACCTTCTCCTTCTCTTCCTGTCCCCTCCCTTCTATCCCCCCTTCTTTCTCTTCTCTCTCTTTTCTCTCTCTCTCTCTCCTCTTCTCCCCTTCTCCCTTTCCCCTCCATAATCCACCTAATAAATGTTCAACTTCACTCTACATGGTGCATCTGTCTCTCTCTCCCCTGCCCACTGCCGCCACATGGCTGGGAACCAGCCACATGGAGACATGCTGGCGTGGTCTCTTGCGCCCGAGACTTGAAGTATTAGGGACCCCGACCCCGACCCGACCCCGCAGCAAGCTGCCGGGGACCCACAGCAAAAGCACAACATGTCTACAGCTTACTGTTAAAATACAGTTGCCCAGGCTCTATGAACCTCGCTAGTGTGACCGCAGAAGCAGGTCCAGCCACAGTCGGCCAAAACAAAGGCAAAGGGTCCCTGGAGCTGGGTGTTGGGTAAGGAGCATAGACTCTGGCTTTGCTGCTGGTAAGGGTTCCTTCCTGTGGCTGTGGAACGTGATTTAGGGGGTAATGAGGAATCCCTGTAGTGTTCCACACAGGCTCCACTGGTGCAAACTCATACTTGGCGGATGATAACGCGTGTACATTTCCTTCACCAGTGAAAACTTAAACACAGGAGCGACCCATCACCCCTTGAGGTCTCCCCAACCCCCACGTGCCCCTCCCCGGTCTCTCTCTCTCTCCTGTGTGGACTCTCAGATATGTTAATCCTCATGCAACACTATGCAAGAATTCAACACCAGAAGTTATGGCCAGTGGTATCCTTGGGTAGATCGTGTAAAGGCTTTTGACTTTAAATTAAGACTCCATTAAGATAATAAAACGTTTTCTTCAAGTTTATTGTTATTCTGCCCAAGGGGTCTATGGGGAACACAGGATAAAAACTATAGAGGGAAAAAACAACCCCTTCACTATGGAAACATTCATTTATTTTTATGGGCTGATTTTTTAATTCCTCTCCCTGGGCAAAGCCCCACTAGCTTCTTCTGTTTGGAGAAATGTGCACATTTGCAGCAGTTTGCTGCATGAGGTGGAGAGGTAGCTCCCAACAGAGTCAAGATGTACAATAGACACCCCCCCTCCCGCCCTGGTGGTCTGACTACAACAGAATGCCTGACCAGCTGGAGACCATGCTCAGCTTACTATGAGCAAGGGGAAAATAGCCCTGTGGTAGTTACCAGTTTAGTATCCACAACTTGAAAAACTCAAAGACAGCTTGGTGCGATGGTGTATGCCTGCAATCCCAGCACTCAGAAGGTAGGGATGGGAGGCTCACTGCAAGTTTGAGATCAGCTAGGCCTACCTAGCAAGACCTCATCTTGAAAACAAAATTCAATACCAGTAGCAAAACAACAACGCAGAAAGGTCAGGGTTCAAGAGGTGTGGTCACAATGAAGCTCTCTGTCTGGGGCTGCCTCATTGCTGTCCACAGATGACTATCACAAAAGGGTCTGAAATCTTTCCTGTCAACTACTTTTTGTATTTATTAAATTATATAAAGTATCATGTTTCTTTTAAAATTTAATATTTTTATTAATTCTTTGAAAATTTCATACAATATATTTTGGACATATTCCTCCCACTACCATTGCCAATACCTCCCAGATCTACCCCTTACCTCGCCACCCCTCCCAAAGTTGTGTCCTCTTTTTTCTTTCTTTTTCCCAAATAACCCATTGAGTTCAATTTGTGTTGCCCGTATACTCATAGGTGTGAGGCCCTCCATAGGTACCTAGGCAGCCTACCAGAGCAAATTCAGAGAAACCTGAATTTCTTCCCGCAGCAGGTATCAATACTCAGTACCTCCTCATCAATAGTCAATAGTTCCTCAGTTAGGAATGGGCGGGGGTGAACACAGGCAACCATAGCCACTTGAGAGTTGGGGAGTGCAGTGGCCATGTGATGTCCAGACAACACTGTTGGGCATCCGTCCTCCATGATCTCTGAACTACATTTTCAAACATAATTAATTTTGTTGATCCATTCTCCATTCTCCCCCATTAACTTGTCTCCTCCTTAAGCCCTTCCACCCCCAGAAGCCTTCTTTTGTCTTTCACGTCACATGGGTTTCATTATTCTCCCTCCTTCCTTATACCACTTCCCCCTCCAGTCCTCCCCTTTCTGATTCCATGCTCTAGAAGCACATTCATGGCCATAGATAGATAAATAAATGATTGATTGATTGATGATAGATAGATAGATAGATGATGGATAGATAGATAGATGATAGACAGACATACGGACAGATAGATGATAGATCGATAGATAGATAAATAGATAGATAGATGACAGATATTAATGAACATGCTATATTTGTCGTTTTGAATCTGGATTATTTAACTTAATATAAATTCCAGATCAACCAATTTTACTAGAAATTTCATGATTTTCTTTTTCTTTATAACTGAATAAAATTCTGCTGTGTGTATGCACTACATTTTCATTATAATTACTAATCATTCAGTCCTTATTATCAGTAAAGTTTAGTAGAATACAAAATCCTCTCTTTGACAAGCAGCAACTTTGTGGATTAGCACGTGTCCCGCTTTTCCGTGAGTGAAATGGCAACTTTGAGAAGCAGCAGAGGGTTGGACACTTGCTAGCACTGAAGCCGTAGCTGTGATGTTTTCAGGATACAAATAGCATCTTGATGACTTAACTGGGCCTGTTTTAAGGCATCCTGTGCTGTGGCTTCTCTGCATGTCAGTGACATTACTGGTTACACTGTGCTGTACGGTCTGATAAACCATGCCTGGCCAGTGGCAAATGTGCAATCAGCGCTGGTCAAAGCTCTGGAATGCAGCACGGGACAGTGAGTGCACAGAGGATGGACAGAAAGACCGGTGGAACAATGTATCCATCAAGTCTGGTTGAACATCAGCCACACCCCTTTCAGGAGACTCAGGCATTAGCCATCAGTCTTTAAAAATGGCTGGATCTAAGCCAGCGAACTCATGAGTCAGCAGGTTGAGGTTCACGCAAAGGTCGGTCCAGTATGTCTGAGTGCAGTGTCTGGCGGGGGTATGAAGGCTGCAGGCGTGGTGAAAGGTTCTCTGGAGAATGGCAGCCGTTTTCCTAGAAGGGGCTCTCCACTCAGTCTCTGATGTAGAGAAACTTTTTGGAAGTTTGGAGCTAGTGTAAGTGATGTTCCATGTTTCCCAGTGACACAGGAGGCATCAGCTCTCTGACTACCGTCATCATCGTGGTCGTTACAGATGCTATTTTTGACTTTTTTTTTAATTGTGATATGAATGAATACAGGGATACCAAATGCAGGATGCAGAAATGGGAGAAATACACACAGAAGACTAAATAACAGAATCTGGAATGAATAGGACAGACACGGTGTTCCAGAGGACAAGAGGGAGTTTGTGTGTGAGGTGAGGGTTTTGCTAAGGCATTTGCCATATCTGTCCGTTAGGAGAAAAAGCCATGAGTTGCCCAGGTAATAGAAACGTAAAGCAATCACACTAAATCCTCATTTCAAGTCAGTTACAATGTGTTCCAAGAGGTGTCCAAGTGACAAGATACACAACACAGTCCCTGCCCTTGGTGACTCTGTAGCTTAGAGGACACAGACCCGAGCACAATGACTCATCCAAAGGAGGAGGGCGGGACAGCCAGTGACATTCTTCCTGGAGGGAGCAGCAAGAAAGGTGGGAGGATTAGCAATGGAGTGGGTTCATGTGTTACAAAGGTAGCACGTGCTTGCTCCTGCCCCACCGGGGAGCCAGTGTGAAGCCTATGAGGTGGCCTCCCTTCCCTGTGCCCGCCCGAGCACACAAGCACAGGTAGAGTTAGCTACTACTAACTACACTAATTTGCAAGGTGCTTTTTTACTTCAAAATACAACATGGAACACATCTTCCATATCGAAGAGCTACATGGTGGCTGTGTTTGCCAACACTCTCCCCAAAGGGACATTCATGCTATCAGTTTCCAGCCAGCACAAATGATGTCGCAGACACGTGACCTTATAGAAATATGCTGTGATTTCAAAGAGATCGAGACCAGTAGGCTTCGCTATGGGGGTGGGGGTGGGGAATAAAGAACCAATACAGGAGACTCGTGAAGAAGTTTACTTAGCTTACAGTCATGAAGGTTCAGGCCCCACATGACATATTGCAGCCCTGAAGGGCACTCACTGGCTCTGTTGCCTCCTGGTGGCTGGAATATGGTAAATGGTTGGTGGCAACTGTGGGACCCTAAGAAGAGAAGAGAGCTATGTGGGGACCAATGGGTTTCTTTTCTAATATTAACTCTCTCATAAGTCACTTGAGAAACAGCGAAGGGTCACACAGAACGTGCCAGCTCCAGTGGGTAGAGACGTTCCCACGGGAGTCCCTTTCCTAAAGATTTCATCACACTGCTGGAGAGCCACCCAGGGACTCAAACCTCCAAAATAACAGACCCGTGGGAGATACTCAGCTCATACTCAAATCAGAGTAAAGAGCACATGTATTTTATAACTGAATCTATCAAACCCAGACTTCTTTTCAAAGAATGTATGCCATGAACAGAATTCTTAATAATGATAGACATTGTAGGGCTCAGATGGAGCAGCGGGAAGGAGAAATATTTAGTTCCATTTTTAATTAATTAAATCTATGGTGCCTAGTAGGCATCTATGTGTTAATACCCAGCAGGCTATGAACTGTGCAGGAATAAATGACTCTAACATCTAAGCGGATGGGGACAGCTCGGAGGAAGGGAAGGATGGAACAGAGAAAGGTTAACTGTATGTCCGGGGTACCACCTCCATCATAGAGCTGCAGGCAGAAACTAGGAATTAGGCAAGGAGGCTAAGGGTGTGTCCGAGAGCTAGGAGAAAAAGAAAAAAAGAGAAGAAGCAGACTGAGTGAGGAAGAGACAGCTTGGCTTCAAAGATGTGGGGGTGTCAAACAGCGGGGTGGCCTGGACCCTGGTGTGACTTCTAGTTAGAGCACAGAAATCTGAGTTCCAGCCTTACGTTCTTTTAGAAAAGCTGCTTCTGTGTCATTTCTAAGAGAGAGTGTGATAGCAACGAGTTAAATATACCTTTCTGCAAAAGTCAGCTCAGGGCGTCACAGCTACTAGCGTGAAACTTCCTACTCCAGGCGAGGGAGCGATTCAGCAAAGCTGCCAATGAGGTGATGCTGTATTTGTGTTTTTGCTTGCTTCCCCTCCCCCTGCTCTCTGTGCCATAGAAGTGCTGGCAATCACGGACTAAAGTGACATAAATCATTCAAAGACTATATATATATAGTCTTTATATATATATAAATCTATCCTAGAAGTGATCAAATGCTGATCTCATCAGCGCTGACAAACAGGGCCCGGATGCCACGTTCTCACTCTCCTCTGGACAATGGAAGTGGAGTACTGACCTGCCTGTCATGAGGAGTCCTCTTGATGACAGCTCTGAATAGCCTCTGCAGCACACCACGTAATTATCTACATGACCCACCTCGTGACACCGCACTCATTTGCAGAAGGGATCCAGAACAGGAAATGCCTCTGTCATCGACGGGCCCACTTTTGTCCACCTAAAACACTGAAGCAATCCAGGGAACGCTGACAGCCTCCTCCCCTTATCCCCTATTTAGTGAAGACTTACTCTGGCAGCTGGAGCTGACCATGGAGGCAACACTTCCGAGGAAAGCGGCAGTGGCTCTGTGGCCTGGTTAGGATGGTGGCTGCCATAGCCCTGACCTTGTTGAACCAGGCACTGTACAGCACTGAATGCTGCTCCCTAGACAGGCTCCTACGAGGGTGGTGTTTGCACAACAACGATAAAGGCCACTGTGGGAATTGCAAATTCCATTTGGCTTCCAGCAGTCAGGCTTGCCTTTGGAGACTGAGAGGATTTGAGCTGCTGAGAAGTGGGGGGAGGGGCTCCCCCCCACTCTTCGCATTGCTGAAAATTAGTATGGATTGACAAAATGAGATAGCACAGTTGTCTGGCAGATAGACGGTAATTGCAGTTGGGCCACCGGGGCTGGTCTAGCCCAGAGGGGGAAATTATCATTTTGATTATGTTCGGGGGGATCTATTTATGAGTCCAGGGTTCTTAGATGAGTTAGACGGAATATTTTTCTGGATGTAGAAAAACAAAATTTGGATATGGAAAAAAAAGTAAATGCAGGTCTGTTCTTTGACCCAGAGCGTTTCTAGCCGTTTCTGCTTGGTGCACAACACAGCAAGAAAAGAATAGAAAGGTTTCCCGTTCTTTTACACCTGCTGTCTGGCAGAGGTTTCTCCTTTGCTTTGGCAAAGAGAAGCGCCGCCGCCCTGTCACAGCCGAGCCTCCCTTTCCTCATGCTTTCTGCAGCCCAGCTGGCTCGCAAAGGTGACAAGGAACGAGGAAGTGAAAGGGCTTCCCTGTGCAAAGGAGGTCCTGGCCCATAACAAGGCCGTGACACGTGGAAAGAGACACCGAGTCACACTGGACTCAGGGTTCAGACAGATCTGAGTTCAAACTCTATCTGGGCCAAGGAGGAGACACACGGTCTTGGGTGAGTTACATAACCTTTGTTTCCTGATGCACAGAAGGAAGAGGTGGGCGGGGCGACCATGTCTTAGGATTTTAGTGAGGACAGAGGGAACTGTAACCACAGAAACTAGCAAACTGACCTAATGATGTGTGTTTACCTCCGGGACCTTGCAGGCACCATCAGAATGTAATCATAGGAGGGTGTGTCAGGCCTAGAGATATGTGTGCTGGCTTTAAATTCATAAGTTAGTCCTTCTTAATGTTTAATCAAGAACAGCATTCAAGGAATGGATATTTCGCTATTATTTTTCCAAAACAATAAAAAAAAATTTCCTCTATCTACTTCTATCAAGTAGGCTGAGTTAGGTTTAGGGACCCCACTAGACTCAGGTTGGATTCTCCTGCAATTACCCTAAGGTTAGAGAAATTAAGCAATCTTGTATGGCCAGGTGAGTCCACCTCCCCCACCACAGTCTGTCTGTCCCAGTGGTCCCCACAAGCTTTCTCATGGAGCTTCTGTCTCCATTCTCCACCACTGCTGGTCTTCCTACCTGGGCTCCGTTAAGTTCTCACCTAGAGCCAGGTGGAGTGACCCGAGTTTGTAATCCCATCACTCTAGAAACTGGGGCACAAGAATCATGAGCTCAGACTTCATTTTGCCCACATATTGATACTGTCTCCAAACAAACAATCAATCAAGCAAACCAATGAACCAACCAACCTTGGAGTTAACCTAGCAAAACAGAATCCCAAGTAAGAAGGCTAGGAGTAGAGTTGGGTCAGCAGGGGAGTGCTTGCCACACAGGCAAAGCCCTGGGTTGCATCCCTAGCAACACACACACACACACACACACACACACACACACACGGCTAGTGGGTTCAGGGTTCAGAAGGCCTGGGTTACATCCCTAGCAACACACACACACACACACACACACACGGCTAGTTGGTCCAGAAGGCCTGGATTACATCCCTAGCAACACATACACACACACAGCCAGTGGGTCCAGAAGACTGAGACTAGGGAAATCACACATAGAACACGTTTGGAAAGAAAAGAGCCAGAGGCTAAAAGCAACCACTAGGCCCATTTCCTACAGGGATCTGTGCAGGAGCAGAGCTTGGCCCTGAGGGTTCGGAACTCAAAATGTCACAAGCCCTTAGAGTCTAATAAGGGGCATAGACACAAAACATTGTCATGAATGCTGATGATCAAGGAAACATGGGTGCATAGGTGGGAGGCCCCCACCAAGACGGGTTCTCTAGGAAGTGGAGGTTGCACAGGAGATGCCATTTCCTAGGTGACGGAATAGCAGCGCGGACCACAGACTGGCAGGGGAGACGACCAAGGGTCCACAGGTCCAAGGAAGGCAGTCCTGTTAGACAGTTCATGGTGTCTGGTAGATCCCTGGTAATGCTGAGCTGGACAGAGCTGCACCCACAGGGCCCCTCCAAACCTTGCCTGCACCCCATACCAGTTTGGCTATGAGCATGTTTTTAAGTTCCCTCAAAATCTCATTTTTACCCCCACAAAGGCCATTCTAATGTCCCCTTTGCAACAGTTACTATAGCAACAAAATGAAACAACATGTAAGAATCACCCAACATCTTCTGTGCTACCAAGCACTCAACAAATGTGGGCTGTTATTAATATTAATGGGGATAACAAGAAGAAGGTCAAGTTCAGCCAGGAGGAATATAGCTGCAGATGGAAGATGGTCCTAAGGATGGAACTCAGACAAATCTAGATCCCAGGGAAAGCAGAAAGGGAAATGAAAGCCATGGACTAAGCTGATACTCAAGATCTCCCTGACCCCTCCCACTGCTTACCAGAATATGTAGACAAAGTAGCAATCTACTCAAAGACAGGGAGCTGAAGAACAGGCAGGCTGGTGCATCAGTGTGTCCAGTGTGTCCCACTGCAGGGATTCCAGTCACATTCTGGGTCAGAGAACTGTGCAGGGCTGACCCTCCCTCTAGGACCATCACCATTTCTGGTCTTACCCACTGCATTCCAGTGCTGCTCCCTCGCTGCAGCAACAGTTTCCTGAGCATCGATGCATACCGTTGGGGACCAATGCACTTGCATATTTAGCCATGGGTACTTAGAGTCCGAGAGCACCCTTTATTCAAGGAGGGGAACACTCAGCCTTGCAGGTTTAGAAGGAGATTGGTGAAGAGCACA
Source organism: Dicrostonyx torquatus (assembly GCA_028555095.1). Taxonomy (NCBI): domain Eukaryota; kingdom Metazoa; phylum Chordata; class Mammalia; order Rodentia; family Cricetidae; genus Dicrostonyx; species Dicrostonyx torquatus. The sequence goes on along the minus strand of JAQHUG010000138.1, from coordinate 5,576,487 downwards.
GAGAAGCTCTCACAAAGAGGGGCACTCTAGCACACATCCGCACCACACACCGTGTGTGTATTTGCTTGTACTGTTCTATCATATATTCACCTTCAAGGCAGAGACAATGCCAGGAAGGTGAGGTCTCATCTCTGGCCAAATGCATATCTCTGAAGAAGGGAGCAGAAGTTGGTGCAAATTATGCACATGGCATAAGTATAGGTGCCTCACAGAAGTGTCGGCAGAATTAATTTCTCAGGTCATTTTGCTGAGTTAGCCTGGCAGCAGTCTCAGGGATAAGAGACCCACAGCTAAGATTTTATGACATTGTGCGTAAATGATCCGAGCAGATCAAATTTTGTCTTCTCGGGGCTCCTACTGGGTCACCGAAACTGCATCTCTCCGTATGTTCCTCCCTCATTCTCTATGTGGGAGATGCCATAGCATATGGCCTGGGGAGGGGTCAATGGGCCTCAAGTTCCAGTCCAGAATCCCATTCTCCTTCCCTCTTTGTGACCAAATTGAGGCCACAGCCAGGCCAGCACAGAGGTGGAAATCTCTGGGGCTGCAGGTTCACCTAACATGGAACCAACAAGGTGGCTCAGTAGAAAAAGCACTTGCTGAGCGGTGAGCAACGCAGCCATGGCCAAGATTAAGGCTCGGGACCTGCTCGGCAAGACGGAGGAGCTGCTGAAACAAATGGACGATTTGAAGGTGGAGCTGTCCCAGCTTCGCGTCGCCAAGGTGACAGGCGGCGCCGCATCCAAGCTCTCCAAAATACGAGTTGTCCGCAAATCCATTGCCCGTGTCCTCACCGTCATTAACCAGACTCAAAAGGAAAACCTCAGGAAATTCTACAAGGGTAAGAAGTACAAGCCTCTGGACCTGCGACCCAAGAAAACTAGAGCCATGCGCCGTCGCCTCACCAAGCACGAGGAAGGAGAAGCTAAAGACCAAGAAGCAGCAGCAGAAGGAGAGGCTGTACCTGCTACGCAAGTATGCGGTCAAGGCCTAATGGAAGGGCAATAAAGTGCAAGACTGGCTAAAAAAAAAAAAAGCACTTGCTAGCCAAGATGGCAGATCTACTCCAAAGCCTCCTGCCCGCTCAGTCCTCTTATTAGGTCTATAGGAAGAGAGTCCTGTGATAGGCAGCTTCTGAGCCTGCCTTCCCTTTCAGAAGACAGCAGCCCCAGCTGGCCAGCCCTCAGGCCCTTTTCAGCTTATGCTCCTCATGTGTCACTAAACAAAGTGGCCTGGATGGGAAGGGGACTGTTCCATCCTCTGTTTCTGATTCCTGATCCCTGGTCACCATCAGGAAGGGCGGCTGTTTTAGTTTCACAGCAGCGGAAGGATGTAAATTTTGAAAAGGATTTTGAGTTAGTCAGAATGGACCAGACTCCTGGAATTCTGCCAAAAACCCAGTGATAAGTACGGAGAGTTGAGGTAAAATGTCTGAGCCACATAACCCCACAGGGTTGTGTGCTAAAGAAACAGTGCGCGGTGTTTGCAGACCGGCTGACAGTGGACAGCTCTGCCTGCAACACTGGGGTTACAGGTGTGTGCTAGCACACCCGGCTCAAAATGCTGTAAGGATATAAATAGGATATGAAGAAGTAGCAGCATGTCCTAAACCTTTGTTGTCTTCTCATACTACAGACAAGCAGCCCAGTGTGATATACAAATTATTGATGGGTGCTCCAAAAACAATTAAATGAGAGAGAAAGAAAAAGAAAAGATGCACAAATCACAAGAATGAAGTTGGTTCCCCTTTCTCAGGCCTCACTGAAACCTAAGCGACAGAAGGTACAGGAGTAAGTTTCTGTGACCACGGACGGAGACGTCTTCTTAGAACATGAAACAAAAGAAATAAATCAGTAAACTGTACTTCATCAAAAATAATGCATTTTATACTTCAAAGCATACAACAAGAAAGGGAAAAGATGGGGCAGTGAACTGCTCAGTAGGTAAAGCACTTGCTACCCAAGTCTGCAGATCTGAGTTCCATCCCCTCAACTCACACTGAGGTGGAAGGAGAGAACCAAGTGCACAGGCTGGTCCTCTGACCTCCACATGTGCACTGTAGTCTGTGCCCCCATGCATCGTGTGGACACAAATACATTTCTTAAAGAAAGCACAGAAAGGTCAAAATAGTTATAAGTTAAATACCTGACAGATTTGCATTTAGAGTCTAAAAAGAACTTAGTAGCAAAGTGACAGATAATGCGATTAAAATAATGATGCTGGGATTTGAATAGACACTTCTCCAAAGACCATTAATAAAGACATAAAAAGATGCTTCATTTACCAACTATTAAAAAACATAAATCAAACCCACAATAAGGTACCATAAAGCACATACTGGTGTCTGTGAGGAACAACAGACAGCACAAGTTAGCAAAGATGTGGAGAACTGGGACCCCCTCACCCGTAAAGTGATGGAAAGAATATACGGTAGCACAGAAGCCTTCGAGAACAACACTCTGGATATCTTATTCCCTGGAATTCCACTGCAAGGGATACTGAAACATATGTTCACAAAACAACTTTCCAATGTAACGAGAAAACTGCTCGTCTAAAAAATTAGATAACTATTAATAGACAAATTCCATAAAAAACCTTGTACACAAATGCTCATTGTAGTATCACCAGTAATTCCCACATTGGAAAAGCCCCACTTTCAGCTGAGAAAGCGATAGAAATCTATCAACTAGAAAACTATTCTACCACCAAAATACAATAAAGCACTGATACACACCACAACTGGTTCAGCTCTGAACAAATGATGTCAAAAGTACATCAGACACAAAAGATCACACATTATATGATGCCATTGGTATAGAATGTCAAGAATAGGAAGCTCTATGGGGTTGGGAAGTGGTTTTCCAGGGCCGAGGTGAAGGAGACTATTGGGAATGACAAGTGACCGGACTGGGCACAGGCTCTTGCCTTGAAGACGTGTGTTGACTTTGAGTACAGCTATTGTAACTTCATACAACATGGATGGATTGACCTACAGGTTGGGAACTTCAAGACAATTGCAAATGTCTTCCAATGTCCATTCCCTGCCCAGCTACCCAGCTCTGCCCTTTCAAGTGTTGGTGTTGCCCTTTCTTCATGCCAGGCACTGGACATATATGTAGGGGTCCAGGGATCAGGCATTCATATCCCAGCATCTCAGGTCAAGGCATGGTGCCCTCCATTCCAGTTGAGCAGCACCATGGCATGTTCGGTGGAAGACAGTGGGAAGAATGAGTGACTGGGGACGCTGGGGTGGAACGCAAGGAGGTAAAAGGGAAAGCAAGTATCTCCCCTTCCGGGACCCAGGTACCCATTAAGCCTGGCTTAGAAGTTGCAATCTCTTAGGGTCTCCTGTCACTGCGGGTTGGCACAACAGACTTGTAAACCAGGATGGTTGACCTCTCACTCTTAGCCACAGTCCTCTGCTAGGGTGTAGACTGTTGTTTGGACTGGTGCCTGGTAGGAAAGGTATTCTGACGGTGCGTGGGTGTCTGTGCAGTTTGCACATGTCCTTCATTCCCATGCTGAGATATTGTGACGGGAACACCGACTGTAAGGCTCCCACAAGAGATAGCACATTGAAAAGAGAAGACGGTTTTTAAGATTTGACACATCACTGCCTTCACTGACACCCTTCCCTATTTCTCCAATACAGGGACTTGAATTTTTCTTTCATGGAGAGTACACGGTGCCACTTTAAAGGATGCCAGATATGTTGGTGTGCACGGTTTCTACAACTTCACAGTGGACATCATGAAGAACCAAATATAACAGCCCTGCCACAGGGACCTTTGGACTTACAGCTTGAAGACATGGGAATCTGGAAACTTCTTCAATTTATGAGGACAGTTCTAGGGCAGACTCCTTATTCTAAAGGGAAACAAGAAGACTAACAATGAAAGACCTTGGCAGGGAATGACATGGACGTGTCCTGGAGAAGAACAAAGACTTTCTGTCCTCCCCTCATCCCCAGGTCTCTGTTGCGCATCAGTTTCTCCTGGCCTTTCTTTCGTTTCCCAAGCACCAGAGACGGGGACTGTGAAGTGAGTAACATATGTAGCACTTACAATGAGCTAAGTGCTGTGTGTGCACCTTGATCAACAGCAGCTCAGCTCAAAAGCCAGACAGCCTAGGCCCACTGCAGGGCAGCTGTGACCTTGAGAAAATGATTACATCCGGTTTATCTATAAAATGGGAGGAGTTGGAACACAATGCAAATGAATTTGCAAATATCCAATGAGTTAATACACATAAATCACAGAATGCTACCACACAAGGAAGCATTTTATAAGCACTGTCTATTGTGAGTTTTGAAGAGCTTTTTTGTTTGGTTTAATCTTACTTTTAATAAGAAAACTAATTCACATGTCTCACAGGTTGCATCTCACTAATGCTTACCTTTAAGACTAGTCTCCCCTCAACTTGCTATTTTTCTGACTACAGCATACCTGCAGGAGCCCCTAATCCCACCTGGTCCCATTTCCTGGGACTCTGACTCTTGGCGCAGAACCAGACTCCCCTAGCTGCTCCCTAACCATGCTTCTCAGCCTTCCTTCTATCCCACCTTACTTTTTAGGTCGGCGGCCTAGCTACAGAAATATTTTCCCAGGGACCTCCAATGGCCACAGTGGGCAGGGAACTTGACTTTCCTCCATTCCTTGGTGTCAGCTGTGACCCTCAGAAGCATTCTCTATCAGAAAACCCACTATCACTACACTTGGGCAAAAGCAACCAAAGAACAACACCCAGCCAACAAAGATAAGGCCAGATATGTATGCCAAAATCACCTCAAACATCATAACTCCAGATGCCTAGATGCCAGTACAGAAAGACAAACATGAACAGCTCAGACAATATGCCTCTTCCGGTGGACCATAACTCTACTAGAATGGACTCTGAGAAATGCAATCTAG
>JAQHUG010000138.1:5529774-5561206 GCA_028555095.1 Dicrostonyx torquatus | reverse complement strand
CTGGGGGACTCTGTTATGACAGAATTAATAAAATCCTCTTGCTTTTGCATTGACTGTGGTGTCTGGATGGTGTCTTGAAGCAACTCTTCCCTAGAGCTTGGACTCCTAGTCCAACAGAGCCAGTGTTGGAGGGGACATCAGGGGAGTATGAGTACCACTTCACACAACTCAAAAGTCTCAGGCCTCACCCGCACGGTCCAGCCTTCTGCAGCTGCTATCTGCTTCTCCTTTCATCCCATGGGGCAAGGATAGGAATGTGAGTGCACACGTGTGCACAAGTGTGATGATTGACGTCTCTCTTAAAGTCTTATTCTAATTCTGTAAAGTCCCAATGTGATGACACACCCTCTTGGACTACTGGCTTCTCTTTCCCCTCCCACAGTCCATGTCTCTACCTGCTGCATGCCATTTGCAAATGACAGCCAGGTGTCATTTCGGAATGCCTTTTGTGTCCCAGATACTGCATTTAGTACTTTCATGTATGTTATTTAATGGTCAAAATAGCTTTGTCGTATAAAATAATCACCCCAGAGGCAGCTAAGAAAACCTGTGGTTCAGTCCCCAAAAGGTCATACTCAAGCTGAATTGACTCTATATGACAATCATTTTTCTGTTCATGACATCTTTAGTCATAGACACAGGTCTAAAGGATGATGGAGTGAGAGCACATTTCCCTATTCTCTACACCAGAGCACATCTCGTGGCAGAGAAGAGCGAATGTATGTAAATATGCATGTGTGCGGAGTGAATGTATGTGAGTAGGTGAGGAGAGCATGCGCACACGGGAAGAGACGGGCACGAAGGAGACCTTGGAGGACAGCGGTCTGTAGCATTTGGTTGTACGCAGAGGACTTCTTTGAGGTCTTCTGTTTATCATACAATTCTGTTCCAAGATTGCGTTCCACTACTTCATACGTCTCTGTTTGTTGTAATGGGTTCCTTCGTTTCCTTCATTTTCTTTGGTCTTTTGGTGACAAGTTCTCTCCATTAGGCACCTCGGGCTACCTTGGAACTCACTATGTAGATGGGATGACTTCAGACTTGCTGCATGGTTTGGCCACTGTAGGAACCCTTGGTGGCTGTCTAATGAACTGCAGAGAGCAGAATATAGACTTGGTGTCTGGGCAGACCTAGATCTGAACCTCTGCACTAGGAGACTCAGCAGATATGCTGAGAGCAGTGAGAACACACCCAAGACCACGTCTGTCATGGTGCCATGGCATGGTTGGCACTCGGAAGCAAGGGTCATCATTGTAGTGGTGTTTATTCTATAACCGAGCTGGTTCCGGGCATTTCTGCTGAGCCAGCAGGGTCCCGGATTCTGTCAGATCCTCTTGTCACATTCTCTTGATATGTCACCATTTTCCTTCAGAGCATTTACTGTGAAATATAACTGTGCACTTATTCTGTGTTTCTAAGATAACAATCTTACTTAATATAGCTTTCCTCATAGTGCAAATTCCTTCTGCCTTGTTCACAACTGTTTTAATTCCCAGAACCTAGCTTAGTGCCTGGATCAAAATAAGTGTCCAATCCTGTCTCAGAAATGAATGAATGAATGAATGAATGAAATTATAAAGGCACAGTATAAGACATTTGTGTCTTTATATCATGTAACCTACAGACATTATGAGGAAAATGTGCACATTAGTTGGGGCCGAGGAGTCTTTTTCTGTCTCCTCTGACCGCTACAGAACAGTTTATGCCGTGGATGGTGTATAATGTTCCATTGTAGACCAATCACATTGGCAAGGCTATCAATTCGAGTTACCCAAATTTCTGCTATCACAGACCAGGCTCTGCCATACATACTGACCTAGATGGCTGCCCACTAATGTGTTTTGGTCAACTCACAGCAGCCATGGGGAGAGCTCTGGTTCCATCGTGTTTAAAGGGAAATTACAGGTATTTTTGTGCATTCTGAATCCATGGTCACGAGTAACGTACAGAAGCTCGTTAGTATGTAGACACCTGGAGTCCCGTTCCCACGGCTGTCCTTTAAAACACCAGGTATGGAACCCTGGAACTAGCATAGTAAGCAAGTTCTCTCAGGGAGACACAGGAAGACAGGTTCACTCCTTAGGAAACTACTGAAAACAATTACCACAGCATTTCTTAATGCCTTTCATGCAGATTAAACTGAGCCATTATTTCTGGGATTTTAGTAGATATAATATGTAAGATTGTATGTAAATCCTGGTGAGCCTTTCATTGGAATCTTGGCAGACTGACAAAGCTCTGTATTAAGTAAAATGAGAGGGAGAATTAATAGTTTGATCCTTTAAACAATCAAATACAAAAATCTCTTAGAACCTCAAGATTTTAAACTCCTAGAACTTATAAATTTCTGTTTAGCTGAACAAAGAGAGAGAGAAACACGATGAACACACTCAGGCCTCCGAGATGGCTATTTCTAATGGGTAAGGCAATAATGAATGACCGTGGTTAGTGCTGGCTGGTCACATTATTCTAGAAGTCTTTGAAGGTAGAGGATGCCAGAGACTCTCGCACTTGGAAGGGATCAAAGAGAAAAAGCGCAGATAAGGCCTGGTCCACTCACCCATGTCCCGTGAAGTCAGAGTCCTGCTGATGGACTCAGCTGGGTCACACCTAAGTGGCCAGGAGAGGGCTGTGGAGAAAACCCATTCCGGGTGTAGTAGTTTGAAGGGAAGAAAACTTTGAAAGCCCCAAGTGCCAGGCATGCCTCCCAATTGAAAACCGAGCATGTGCTGCATCTCCCAGCCACAGTCACCCCACTCTTAGCTGCTGAAGCCATTTCTCTCCCAAGCATCGCCTGTGCACCTGAGGGTAAATTAACCAAGCTACACAATGGAATCCTACCTCTAATTTAGAACCTGAATTTCACGTCTTCAGAGGTGTACAAAAGGCCCGTGTCAACCTCTTGCTTACCATCAAGGCAGCAATTTAGGCTATCACCAGACACCTGTCTAACCTGTAATTTTTCCTGACTCCATTTTTATTTTGACACCATGCATATGTAAAATGGCAGGGCTTGCCAGAGCGCTGAGCCCCAGCACAAAGGAGTGAGCAGCGAACTCCCAGGGTGGAGGTGAAGGGAGAAGTAGTGAGTCTCCAACACAGGCATCAGCCGTCCTTCACCTCAGCCTCCATGATTACCCGTGATCCATTGTATTTGGGGGAGTAGACAAGAGGACTCAGAAGGCAATTAGGGAAAGGACAAAGGCACAGTAATCAGGATGAGGAGAAAATAACACAGACTGGGAAGAAAAAGAGCAACATGAGGTCGGTTCATGGAAAGAAGCTCTCGAATGACTTTGTTATGTCCATTTATTTGGCAGTAAATTCAGCATTATCATAGGCAGGAAATTCGGCAATGGTGATATTACTGCACATAGACAACAATGGAAAACCTCTCGGGCTCCTCTGAGCTCTGTTTCTCTCCACTGTAGGCACTGATTCGCTATTTCATTCAGAAATACACTGAGCATCAATTACACATTTGTAATTGATCAAAGCATTTTTGATCATCAAAAGCATTTGCTCTTGATGCAGAGTACGAAAAAAAATCAGACTCATTTCTGCTCATTTTCAATGAATTTGACTCGACTGGGAAACAAAACTTCACCTCGGCGTGTCTTCTGGCTAAAACTTGAGTGTTCAGCCAAGGCTCCTAGTACCGATTCGAGCTGTGTTTCCAGGGCAGCGGGGGTTTCTAAGAGGCAGGGAGAGTAATGGTGCAAGAAATGGAGGAGGAGACTCCCAGGTAAATGCTTGGTAACAGATAGAGATCCCACAGTCAACAGGATGTGGAGAGCAGAGAGGCGGGGAAGAAAGAACTGTGTGCTGTCTTATTCTGCCGCTCCAGACACAGAACAACTCCTATTCCTTCCCGGCACCCTGAGCTAATCTAGCTAAGCAGCCGAGCTTTGAAGATTGACTGATGGTGGTCTCAGAGCTATTCACTTATAGCCAAGATAAATACATATTACAGCTGCTTAATCTCCCTACATACATCAGACCCCAGGGCTCTGTTTCCTTTTGACTTCTCTTCCTTATTCCCTCCATTTCCGGCACAATGAACAATGATACCTTCAGTACTGCTGTCCCAGACAGATTTAATGCTATCTTTCAGTGTTTACACTATCTAGATTAAGCTAACTTTGTAAAAATGTCTCTCTCTAAATTCTTTCGATTTTATGTTCAGTGGTGTTTATTTTCTTTTCAAACATTTATAGTGTCTTCTTGATGTTTTTAGGAGTGGCCTATCTAGCAGGCCAAATCTCGTTGCTCTTGCTGTTGATATAATCTATGAGTTAAATTACAAGCGCCAGGGCTTTGTACTGGCACCAAATAAAGCATGTTAAATGGGCACATCCCTGTACTTTCATCTGCTTTGCCTGGTGTGGAAATTCAGGAACACATTTTTCCTGACCCGTTCTTCAAGCATTACTGGAGACTTAATAAAATGCACTCAGAATATTTCAGAAAATAAAATGTGAAACCTGTTCACACCAGCTCACAGAAACAGACTATTAAAGTCTCAGAAATTCCATGACCCAACTGTTAAATGCTATGAAAAATTAAACTATACAACCCAAAACATGTGTGGGTAGCATATACTCAAAGTTCATCACTTCCTAATTATCCTACTATTAATGCTCTTCAGTTTATTGTCTATTGCTTCTGTGGAATGTTGTGTAACATGGGATGTTACTGTCTGTCTCTTCTCACTCCTACATTTAATGATGTCATGTGGATAACTTTAAAAAGTTAATAGAAGTATTAACTTAAAAAAAAGAATTGGCAAATCCAAGCCAGTAAAATGGCTCATGAAGCCAAGTGTTTGCTATGCAAGGCTGCTGACCTGAGTTGGATGCCCATGCAAAGGTGGAAGGAGAGAGCCAAGTCTAGGTTGCCCTTCGATCTCCACGGGTACAGGTTCTCATTGTGGCACACCCCCATAACACACCACATGTACACTGCTGCTCATGTGGAATAGTGCAATGAAGAATCTCGTTGACAGAAAACAAACACACGTCATCAACAGAAGAGTCCAGGGAGAGTCACGATCTAGGAGCAGAACAATGGAAGTAAAATCACTGTCTCTCAGAATGTGTACACATCTGGACTCCAGAATTCACAGAATTTTAGGGACAATGAAGCAATGCTGTGGAACACTTGCTCATTGCCCTGATTTGAAGTTTTAGATGAGAAACTGTGGAAGTCTGCGGAGTGTAAAGCCTACTTGGGCAATCCACCCACACTGTGTATTCCTGCTAACAGCAGTTATTGTGCAAGTCTCTCAGACACTGTGAGAAGCCCCAAGGTGGAGGAACTCGTTCTGTGGATTAAGGTAAAAATTGTATCAGTATTCCACATGCCAAGAAATTTCTTCTCAGCCTCTTCAGTTTCTGAGTGCTCAATAATACGCGCTCACAAAGTAGGCCACATCAAGATTCCACCACCAGCGATCATGCAAGTGGATTTTTCCAGAAGGGCTTATAAATGCTGCTTGGAACTTGTCCGCGATTCTTCTGGTACTCTAGAGGTATACTCAAAGAGAAAATGCAAACATTGTTTCTTAGAGAGGAGTGAATACCCTGTGTTTCAGCTGCTTTCCGGAATTTAAGAACAGAGCCAGTTTAAGGAAACAGCCAGACCAGAATCTTCACACGCTGACCCGTGATCAAGCATGATTCTCACCCCCAGATGGTCATGAATGGTGGTTCTACACCTCAACTTTAATCAAACAATTTACTCTCACAGAGAAACACGCAGCAGTCCAAACCCCCTTCCAATTGCTAAGCTTCTAGGAAAAACCTTTCCTGAGCAGGCAAAGAGACTTGTGTATCTGAAGGAGTAAGGAAGCATCCGCGACAGGACGCTCAAAAGACTCAAGTCTCTAAACGCTTCTCTTGATTAAGACATTTCTTTTTCTGAGTTTGAACATTACAAAGGAACTCTCATGTTTCTTCATGGGAAGGTGATTTGCTTTTCTAAAATCACCATGAAAAGCACGTTAGAGCGCTCTCCCAGCTGGGATTAGCACGAAGGAAGCACTCATGCCATTACCTGCCCAGGACAGACGTGGCCAATCAATCAGAATGAGCCTGGATCTGTCTCCATCAAGACATCAATGCAGCTCCTTATTCCCCGTGTGGGATGCAGTGTATAATCTGCCTCCCCACTCCTCCGTGCACTGCCACAAATGCATCAAAACTGGACTTCTGACAAAGCCCAAATTTGAACCAAGGTTTTACTTCATTGAAAACAAGAACTATAGGAGTTAGAAACTTTGGCTTTACAACAGCAATACCAGAATTGGAAACTGATTTGATTTGCCATGGTTTGTCCCCCCACATTGTGACACACGCACTGCACTAGTAGGGTTTGGTGTATGGGCTGACACAACCAGAATTCCCACCCATTGATTTAAGGATCAGTTGATGGATAAGACCAGGAAGGGCACTGCCTTTGTTTGACAGACATACAAAAGAAACTGGCAACGAGCTGTGCACACACAGACACCAACAGACAGACAGACAGACACACACACCAAACAAGATTCTTTTCATAAATGAATTTTCACTAATTATGATATTAAGGCCAAGTGAAGAAATTAAATGGGCCAAAGATACGGCTGCAGGACTAAGGAGGTCTGCAATGACTTACTCAAGTGTAGTTATGAGTTGAATTAAGAGTAAGTAAAGCATTTCAGTCTTACAGGCCCTCCTCTTTGCCTTACAGACTGTGGAGACATGGGTAGGTATGTGAGGGATTTGGAAGAAAAGTTACAGTTGATGGAAGTTTAGAAAGAGACAAGACTTAAGCTGCTTTCCTTGATAGTCGATGAGAAAGGACTAGCCATGCGCCCAGCAAGGCTAAGAGCAAGTAATTAATGTTTAACATCTTGCAGCTATCAGACACATGAAGCTGCGTGGTTGGGGCACAGGACGGGAAGGCCTACTGCGGTCACAGCACATTCTGCTAGCTCTCAGAGCAGCTCTGGCATCGGAGCTGGCCACACAACCTGACTGACACCCTGCCCAGGCCTTGGGAGACACCGGCATGCTTTCTACCTCCACCCTTGGCAGTAGGCCTCTTTGGGATGTGCCACTTAACTGAGAATCTTGCTTAAGTATGACTCAGAAATTTCCTATTTCCAAAGCCTTGCTAAAGTTCAGATATGTAGATTCCAGAAGCATTTGGAGCTTCTACCTGCCCTTCCGTCTTGGCACACCTGCAGGAGTGGTCCTTTCTCTCGGCAGAAGACCTAAAACGTGTCACTGGTACAAATAAGATGCCGACCTGTGAATCCAGACATCATCGCTCCATCGTCCTGCGTTGGTTTCTCTTATTGAGACCACGATGTTATCAAAGGAAGCATTAGGAATTCAGTCATAGTGCTCACCATTGATATCTTACAGAATTTTATTATATTAAGAAACCTAATGTAGAGAGTATCTTTGTGCATGTGACCATTCTCACTGGCCACTTAAGAGGTTGCTGCTCCAATGACATCGGGTCTTCTGTTGCATGTGAAGAGCTCCCGGGACTGCTCCAGCAACCGAGCCTCCAGTGCTCGTGGTGTCTCCTCCTCATCTCCTTGGATCCCGGGTTTTTAGATTTTGTGACAAATTATGCATATTATTTTCAGTACTCATACGGTGGTGGGGGGGAGGAAACGGGTAAAGAGTGTTCTAAGCTAGGATGTAGACTGTGCTTCAGACCTTGAGTTTGCATTTCTCCAGGCCTGAGGCTGCCCCGGGCCTCTGGGGACGCCTGTGGAGAGTAGGGGAGTCATGCTTAGGAACGAATGGAATAGTTTCCTCCTGCAGCACTGAACACCACTGTAGCTCAGGAGATAATGAGAAGACCAGGGAGGTTCACATTCTAATATTTATGTATTCATTTTTACATTTGAGACAAAATGTTTATGAAAGATAGAAAGACGTGGGTTTGTTTTGTTTTTTTACTTGTAAGCTAGCTTCCCACCAGATTTGCTTTCTTACTGATAATGGCCCCATTTGGGTCACACAGTGGCCCTTAAGATCAAGTGCCACCTCCCCCAGTTCCATCCTGAACCACTTCATCTCTTTTCTGTGTTTACTGCTACTAGTTTCATAATAGAGATCAGAAAGCTTCTAGCTAAAATACCAAAAGGAAAAAAAAAAAAAGAAAGGAAAAACTAAAAGGTTCACAATGTCACTCTGAAGCCAGTTACTCAAGGACCACAGGCAGTGGTGAGGCGCTAAGTAAGAGAGGCTCAGTGGGTGTGCCCTTCCCTATGGAGACTAGCCTCTGCTCTCAGAGAGCCAATCAGTGGGTGTTCCCTTCCCTGTGGTGGCTAGCCTCTGCTCTCAGAGAGCCAGTCAATGGGGTGTGCCCATCCCTGCCGAGGCTAGCCTGTGCTCTCAGCATTCCTTAGCAGCCTGTAGACCCCATGGGCCTCATGTCTGTTGTCCTTGCTCACTTCATGCTTCGGCAACCCTGTTGGTGAGACTTCATGGGTGCAGCTTCTGACATTGCTGAGAGACACAATCTCACAGCAAACTCCCCGATCCTCTGACCTTTTCAATTTTTTGGCTACCTCTTCAGCAATGTTCTCTGAGCCTTAGGTTTGGGGGTTGTTTTATACATGTATCAAGGTGCTTTTATGTATTTAGGAATATATTTATAAAATACACTTATATTTATGTAACAATAGTTAATAAGAAAAAGATGAAGTAGAAAAAGATCAAGGGGCATGTGGGAATGTTTGGAGGGAGGAAAGAGAAGGGAGAAATGATACTAATATATCCTAATCTCAAAAATATAAAAGAAGTAGTTTTTAAAAATAGGGATCAAGCCAAGCCTAGTGGTGCACAACTTTAATCCCAGCACTCGGGGGCAGAGGCAGGTGGGATCTCTGAGTCTGAGGTCAGCCTGGTCTACATAATGAGCTCCAGAAAATCCAGGGATACACAGAAAAACTCATACCCACATGAGTGTGCATGAATTTTCTCTCTCTCTCTCTTTCTCTTTCTCTCTCTTACACACACACACACACACACACACACACACAAGCATGTAGATACCACATGCATATGAAAATGGGGGAGGTCAAGAGTACAGAAGATATAGATATCCTTCTTAGTGAGAGCAGAGCAGATAGAACAGAGATGCGAGCCGTTGGGAAACTCCCACAGAGATTTCTACAGCCTGGGCCTTGCTAGTCAACCCAGCCCCAAGAAGGTGTATGTTCTTGACTGCTGCCTTCAACGCCAACTGCGGCTCACCTACTTCAAGGCCTTTGAAAGTTCGCACGCATAAGCCACTCCCACATCAGATGATTTTTAAGCGAGTACAGATATTTTAGGCTATTAGTTGTGTTCCATTTCTATTGGGAAATTCATTCAGAGTTATATCCGTAAAGGAAACTCATAGTTTTAGATGCTATTTCTTAGGACAACCCTGGGTTTTTCAAAGTGCCTTGATTTAAGGACACAATCCCCAAAGTAGCAGAAGAGTCGATGGACAAACGTAGCAAAACAAAAAAATAAAACCCCAAACCATGACGAGTCTTCCGAAGGCGGTTTGGGGGAGAGTGAGCGAGGCCTGCTGATGCTGCCATGTGTACTCTCCTTCCCCGTGGCACCCTCACAGTGGCGATACCCTCCAAGGCTGACCCCATCTTGCCTGAGACATGGAACCACACACCCACAAGGCTGTGTTATAAAGGTGGAGGGAAGGAACACCAAAAAGCCCTGAAATCCATCCTTCCCACGGAACTACTACCATGTTTAAGTATTTTCTGAGATTTTACGGAGCCCCTTTCCCAAGAGTCTCAAACAGCAGCTGGCTTTGGAGCTGAACCAGGAACTGAGATTTCAGGAAAAGGGACATCCTATTCTGAGCAGAGAAAGTGGTGAAGATGCCTAGCAACCATGCCACAGCAAACATGCCCCAGAGAGAGCAAGCCATCACAGGGCCTTTCCACTCCTCTTCCTGGCTCCTTGCCATGTACGGTCTAAGCCGCAAGGGGTTCGCACAGCGTCCAGGCCACCCCACACTCTTAGCTTCTAGTTAGAGCACCAATGGCTTCATAGTTCCGTCCAGATCTTCTTATGTTAAAGGTGTCACTCCGAAAAGATGGCGATCACTCAAAGGAAATGTTAAAAAGAAAAGAAATACTTTCTAGATTACAAGAGGTAAGGGGGAAGAGCCCAGAAAACAGGCTGAAGAATGGTGCTGTCTAGAATGTGTGAGGTCCAGATTTTTATTGTTGCATTTTATACTTAAAGACATTTTAGCAATTTATTCTGCAGTCATCCATTCCTTCATTTCCCTCAGTCCAGGGGTGAAACTAAAACACTGTCTTGCTTCGAGCCAGTCCTTAAAGGGTGTTACTTTACTGTGGCCATTGTTGGTTTTAAGAACACGGGGTTTATTTAACTTGATGTATCTGTGTAAAGCAAAATATAGGTCTCACAAATTTCCCTCAGGCACGCCAGGTTCTCTGGTGATGCCCATGTTGGCCTCATGAGTTGGTAATCTAGGAATCATATAAAGGAGGAAGTAAAGATAGGAAATTCTGAGGAGAGAGAGAGATTGAACGCAGGAGCATAGCACTCCTTTGAAAGCATGAGTTGGACTCAACGACGGTGACAAGATACCAGAACCTGCCTTAATCGAACCTCCTCGTGATAGCTGCCATGTCATCAGGGGCATCTAGCAGGACACCTAATCGGCTGAAGCGGAGGAACAGCAAGGGACCCAGTTCACTCAGGCAGTGTATTGCTTCCTCACAAAGTAGCTCCCGGGAATGCAGGTGGGAGCAGCGAGACAAAGGGTAGGGCTGCAATAAAGACATGCTAACGACTGCCAGGTACAAAGTACAGAGGCGGAGCTCTGTGGAACATGGCTTCATCGAAGAGGAGGGGAGTCGGGAAAACATTTATTGTGTTACTATTGAGTCAAGCGCAGGATTAAGTCATGTGCGCTTGTAACTTATTGGGAACCGACAATAAGTGGGCTGTGTGGGGTAGGCAGGATATAAATGAGGGAAATGCTAATTATCTTGCTGAAAGTCACGTGGTGAAGTGGAAGGGCCAGAGGATGGTATTGGGGGTGGGTGTGTAAGATGGGAAGGCTCTCCGGCTATGGAGAATTACTTTGTTTGCTGGTAATTTTTTTGGGGGGAGAGACATTGTTTACTGACTGCTTCCCAGCTCTGAGATATTATACTTACTATTTGCAAGTTATATTTAACCAGCTCTTCACAAGTGTCCTAGTGGGTGGGCACTGTTGTTTGTGAGATGTGAAAAGTGAAGGGATTGAGGTCAAAATAGGTTAAGTTACTTTCTAGCCAGCAGAAGCCACACAGCTAACCGGCAGGGCATCACGTCCTCAAGCCCAGGCAGTTTGGTTGTGGGACCCAGACTGTACTGTACTGTATATGGGACTGGATTGCATGGCTATGTCTGACTCTAAAACTTTGGGGGGGGTGACGCAAAGATGAGAACCACTCTGAGTGCTTCTGTCATCTGCACGCTCACTTTTCTCCGTGCACACACTGCATGTGATCTGAGTCAGTCTGCACTCCTCGCTCCAGTCCCGTGCACACACTGAGTGTGATCTGAGTCACTCTGAGTACTTGTATCATCTGCACGCCTCGCTTCCACCCCGTGCACACACTGAGTGTGATCTGAGTTACCAGACAGCAGCTGTCTGCAGCGTGAGGTGGAGTACCCCCGCCCTGATGGAAATGACTTGAGAGAGTAACAAAGTCCATCTGATAGAGTCAAATAGTACAATCACAATGTCTTAACTCAGGCGCCCCAGTATGCTGAATTCAGAGATCAGACAAGTGACATAGGTAAAATATGAGTAGCTGTATTGATTTTACTAAATTTGAAATGACAATTACCAACTTTCGTTGAGATCGTTTACTCTAAAACAAAAACATGATGTAAGGTTAAACTTGCGAAAGATGCCTTCACTGTGATTATCTTACAGTGAGCACACTGGCTCACAAGCTGGCACTAAGCAACCACGATTCTAGCTGTGAAATCAATAGCTGATTTAATGAGCATCTACTATTTTCTAGGGGATTATTGTGAACCCTGTACAACTCTACAAAGCAGATATTACTACACCCTTTTAAGATGTTTGAGCCCTACAGTAGTGGTACATGCCTTTAATCGCAGCACTTGGGAGGCAGAGACAGAGGGATTGCTGTGAATTCAAGGCCAGCCTGGTTTACTGAATGAGTTCCAGGACAGCCAGTGCTGTTACCTTGAGAAACCCTGTCTTGAAAGGGAAAAAATGGTGTTTGGAGTCAGAGTTTGAGAAAATTTAGTTATACCCAGAGTCATTAGTTAGTAAGGAGAGCTAATAAATAAATTATTAACTAATGAATTATGTTATTAATTAATAAATTTAGCTTCAAAGCTCATATTATTGCATATGTTTTCTTAAAAATTTTGATAGAGTCACTCTTCTATACCATCGATTGATTGGTTTATAACTTTCCGACAATTGGAACATTTTGCATTCTGAATTATCCTAGACATATAATAGGAAATTTCAAAAACCGAAGAGAATATTGACAACGCAATCCACACAGGAGCTCAGACCCTCCTTTGAAGCCACACTGTGGTTGGGTAAACAGAATCCTTTGTTCAGTAATCACCACCCATCTGTCATGCCTCCTGCCTGGTGTCTGAGCTGGTGTCTGACGTAAGCCATGCCTCTAGCAGCAGAGGTGACACCGGAAATGTAGACGCTGAAGCTGACTACTTGAAGCCCGGCTGAGAGAGACTCAGTGAGACAGCTGAATCCTAGCCAAGGCTTTCTTCCCCTTCTCACGGAGGCGCTACGATATTGCTGGGAGGTGGAAGGGAAATGAAAACCTCGGCAAGCTCAGTGCTCTGATGTTTCCTGGCAATAAAGCCGAGATGCTAAAGATCTTAATAGAAACTTCAGCCACCCCGCCCCGCAGCCAGTCACGCAGCGATGGGACTAGAGCACTCGAACAGGCCAAGGAAACCACGTTCGTGCAGAAGGCCAGCTCTGCGAAATCTTATTTAAAACAAGAGAGAGAATTGTGAAAGACGGGATTCCTGCAGACTGGTGAGGAGAAACTGTCTGAACTGCACTATGTGCAGTGTGGTCTCCAACTCTGGGAAGCCTCCTTTAGGTGAGCAAAGCAGCTAACATGAGGGTAAGATGCAAGCAATGGCTAGGCTACAGGACTTCTGGAGCATCTGAGGTTACTTGGAAACTAACTTTTAAGATGATAATATAAACATGGAAATGCTAATTAGTATAACTGAATTAATCTTTTATGACTTAAAATTTTAGGAGCTCATCATTTAATCTCTTTAATGAAGTCATCATTAAAAGCACCAGTTCTAAATCCATTAACCACACAGAGGTCCTAGCTAATGAAGTCTGGCCAGCAATTGAACACATGCTAACAATAACCTAATTATCGTCTGTGTTCTGTCTGGTCTGTAAGTAAAGCATGTGCTGATACCTGGCACACGGTGAACACACAACAGATTTGTGGTTATCTCGTCCCTCTCCCGTGGTGTTCTCATGGTTGTTGTCAATGTGGGTGGCAATATGTGTGTGTACATATGTGTGTGTCTATATTCTGTTGGAGAAAGAGCGATGTGGCTGTCATAAGAGCTCAGTCCTAAAAAGACGGTTTCATGGAAATCACACCGGTAATGGTGGCAAATTAGTTGCCAGAGTACAATGCTGTCCTGTTCTACCATGTGAAGAAATGTGTCTTCCCACCCACAGAAGAGTCTTGGTTCTAATCAGAATGAAGAGGGACCTTGGAGCCAGTAGAGTGGGGAAAAGACAGCTTTCTCTGGAATAGTAACCCTGCTAGTGACAAAAGCCGCTCCACTTATCCTGGCAGGGACAGTGACACAGCTCAGACTAACTGGACAGGTGAATTCTCTAAGGACCTTGTAAAGAGACGAATGTTGACGCTAGACTTAAGTTCTGGCACGAGATCTATTTCTAACAGGCTCCTGAGCAATGGCCATTCCAGTTGGCTCATAACCCACACTATGAGCTGCTCATAATTCACATCAGGACTGACAGTCATCTTCTAGGAGTGGGTCACCATGATTTGAATCTGGCTGCATGTTGGGCATCAGGAATTCAGCCTTGTGGGTCAGGTGGCCTAGAGGACGACCATCCTGGTGTCCGGGCTGACCATCATACTACTGGCTGTAACTACTTGTCCTTGAGGCTTGGACCAAAAGCCATACAGTTGGTTCAGAGTTTACAACATGGTCCTCTGCACATCCTGGTCCTCAGACTTCTCATTGTCAAAGTACCAAGGGTATCTGACTCATTCATGAAGATGACAGATAGCACCTTCTCCTTGGCCAGGGCACGGGACTGTTTCCAGTGACTGTCTGTACCAGTTGGGGCCATTGGGTCAGGAAGGTGACCTTGATCTGAGCAGCACAGGACCAACTAGTAGCATCTCCCTGAGAGCAGGCTGCCATAGCCACACCCACTTCAGAATCTGGGTTCCCATGCCTCAGACTTCCTTCTGTGGTTCACTGCTAGAACGACACCCTCTGGGGAGGGTTATAACTGGTGGACAATGGAGCAGAATAGAAAGCCACTCAGTTTGTAACCACATTTTTTGTTTTGTTTTGTTTTTGTTTTTTGCAGCTTTGAGAAAATTGCTAAAACTCTTTTCAGTGAACCTCTGTTTCTATTCCTATAAAGTATAGATGGTTGCTGGGTATGATGGCCCATGACTTTAGTCCCAGAACTCAGGAGGCAGAAGTAGGGAAATCTCTGTGAGTTCAAGGTCAACCTGGTCTACTTAGCAAGTTCCAGGAAGGGTTACATAGTGAAACTTATATAAAAATAAAATAACAAAAAATTAAAATAAAATAAATAGACAATTATTCCATCTTACAAAGTCTAAATGGGGCAATCAAAGAAATCACGTATGATCGAACAGACAGCACCACAGGCTAATTTTGTTGCTTTCACTGTGAAAAAGAAGAGTGCTATTGTTTTATCAAAAGTCTGGTAAGTAATCGTGAAAAATAAAAATTATGCTAATATTCTGAGTCATTAGCTTTATTAATTTGTCATGGAAGTTTATATTTTACGCCTTAAATTCCATAATTCACAACAACATGATCATCTTGAAGCTGCAGGACCTACTGTGAGCCGATGACAGCATGGCTTTGAGGACACCGCTGTCATGCTTTAGTTCCAGAGGACGTGGGGTTAGAGGAGGAAAAGTTAACATTAGCAAATTTGGCTCCGACCAGTAGCCTACATTAAGGGCAAATACACATCTCCATATAAGAAAGAACACCTCTACCCCACGAGCACACACTGTGTCTATTTAGATGTTGCTTATAGTGTTGGGGACGACAACCTCTTGTCATCCCACTCATATCCTACCCATGCCCTTCAAACACCACGGCGGCTCACTCTTAACTTCCCAGAGGATTTCTCACACAGGCAAGACTGACTTTCAGGCCATCTGGATGTCATCAGAAATGAAGATCAGAAGGAATAATTTACTGACTGAACAGACAGGGAAGCAGCCAGTGTAGTGGATGACAAGAAGCCAGCCATGTTTTTGTTTTTTTAAAAAAACATTTTTGTCATTTGGCTCATATGTGTTTCACATTTTGAAATATTTTGAGACAAGCATTTAAACTGTGAGATTGGATTTCATCGTTCTGGAGAAAGCCAGGGTCCTCACAGAAGTCATCTCCTCACGTACGTGGCTGACCCGTCTTCCAGCTCGCAGTTGTCTCAGAATGCAACCTGAGGTCAGAAGACACCAAAGTGGCCTGAGGACCACACACACACACTGAGGGGTGATCCTTCCAGGCAGCCTGGACTCGCTGAGTTGATTTGTCTGGCTCTGTTGTGCTCCCATGATGCTTTGGGCAGATTCTTTCACTTTCCAGATCTTTCTCAATCTTTTCAGTCATCAAATAGAAGAAGCAGTTTTAACTGCTTGATGCCTTAGTGAGCAGAGTTGATTAGAGGTCGGAGGGAGTAACCAATGAACATTAGTAAACACACAACCTGGGGCACAAACAAGTTCCCACCCAGTCTGTCGATGCTGGTGGAGAGGAAGCCCCAAGACTGATGTCCCAGTGAAAGACTAGGGACCTCCCAAATCAGAAGGCAGCAAGTCGGAATGGATGACTTCAGTCCTTGGGTAAAGGGAAGACCTGCCTAAGGGCTGATGTGGGTTGCATTACCATATACATGTGCTATGATAAAAGCAGTCCTTTTGGAGCAGGATCAAAAGCAGATGAGGAAATGTCCTGGAAATATCAAAACAAAAACCCAAGCTTTTCCCTCCTCCCTCCC
The DNA here is from genome assembly GCA_028555095.1 of Dicrostonyx torquatus. Lineage (NCBI taxonomy): Eukaryota > Metazoa > Chordata > Mammalia > Rodentia > Cricetidae > Dicrostonyx > Dicrostonyx torquatus. The sequence goes on along the minus strand of JAQHUG010000138.1, from coordinate 5,544,856 downwards.
TCCTGTACTTATAGTCTGTGGCCACCTCAGAAGTTCAACTTCCTTCAGGAGAAAGTAGAAGAAACCTTTATCTAGTCATTAACTGTAAGGAAATGTAGGTGGTGTTGTTATTATTTTTATTATTAATTATTGCTATTTACTTTAGAGTTTCATTATGTAACCCTGACTGACCTTTGTTATGTAGACCAGGCTTGTCTTGAACTCACAGAGATCACCTGCTTCTGCCTCTGACTCCCAAGTGCTGGGATTAAAGGCCAGCACTTAAAATTCAATTTGAAGCTAACTGACAAAGTAATGTATTTCATCATGCCATCCTCATACACGTGTGTCATTATACTCTGCCCTCATTTGCTACCTTTCCCCATTGCCCTCCCCCTACCATCCAATTAAGTTTCTTCACAAATGTCTTCCGAAGGGGACGTACAAATCACAGATGTACACGGAGACTTGGGCGAGTGCTGAGGGGGCACCAGCAATTGTCCAGCCCATCATTGTGCAAGACTGACTTTTGTTTTTAGTAAGCTGACCCCATACAAGGGACATAAGGCCAGGAAACACACAGGGACCAGTTGCTCTCAGCCTTGCCTGCTGTCCTCTTCATAGTCAGAGAAAGCCTGACTCCGAACTGCAACATGAGTTCTTTGTTTTGCTTTGCTTTGTTTTAGGACTTATTTTAAACTCCCACAGATGCGAGTTGCAGATTTGACTAATTGGCAGCCCAATCAAACCAACGTCTGTTCAAATCTGGATTCAGTCACCAAATATGTGACCATCTTTGTCACGCTGCTGTTCCTGTGAGATGTGTTACTAGAGCTTTCTAAATATGGACCCTACTGTATGTGTCACCACAATGCATCACAGAGACGAAGTGGTTAAGTCTGGGACTAACATGTAATATACATTAAACAAACCATTAACTCTCTTTTTCATCGTTGCTGTCTTCTTTTTTAAGATTTAAGTTAATTATTTCTTTAATTATGCATAGTGTGTGTGTGTGTGTGTGTGTGTGTGTGTGTGTGTGTCTACATGAGGATACAGGCACATGAGGGCAGTGCCCATGGAAGCCACAAGTGTTGATCTCTTGAAGCCAGAGTTACGAACAGTTGTGAGCAACCCAACTGGGTGCTGGGAACGGAAATGGGTCCTCTTGAAGAGCAGCAAGTGTTCTTAACTGCAGTGTTTAACTCAAGCCCGTTGTTAGCTTTCCTGTTACGATAAAAACAGATATAGTTAAATACTTCTAGAAGGCTGCCATAGGACAGCATCACTGCTGAGGAGCACTGCAGCTTGCTTGCTCCGCTGAACATGCGTGAAGGCCACACAACCAATGGTGAGCTGCATGCCTGCAGCTGCACCTACCTGCACTTCACCTGCAGGGCCCGGTTTCCTACTGTGAGCTGAACTGCAAAGTCCTAAGGTATATGAAACCTATATTTTAATACATGTTACCAAACTACTCCTCCCAAAATCAAGGTGATAAGTAACAGGGATATTTTTTATTGAATACATACTATGAGACAGGCATTATACTGCATATCATTCAAATCTTAGTGTGATTTTTTTTCAAGTGGATTTTATCTTCATTATATCATATGACAAAACGAGGTACAGGCGAGTCAAGTTAGGTGCAGAAGTCACACAAACAGAAGGTGATAGAGAAAAATTCGATTCAGATCTGAGTCAAAATAGACCAGATACTCTCCAGTGCTTCCAGAATTAAAATTAACCAGGGCCATAAAAATTACCCACAAATCTGTCAGGTTTAGAAGTGACTGGGCACACGAGCCCTACATTTGCTTACTTGCCTAGAAAACGAACTACCACAACTTGAGCAGCATCTAAGGTTTCTGTACTCTTCTGCGTTGGTCCCGAGGGATGCTGGGATACCTGCATACAAGCAGTTTGGGATGGTGTGTTTCTTCTCCATATCTGCAGGTATCAGATAAAAGAATGGTCTCTTGGAAAAGACAGAAGCTTTTAGCTGAGGTGAAAGAAGCTCACCTGAGATTATCTGACTACTTCAGATGAAACCCAGATACATTAATGGGTTCTGTCCAGAGGGAAGAGACCGTTAACAGGCATATGCGGTTTGGGTATAAAATGCGGTAAGTGTGGAAATTAGCCTTTAGCAATGTGGTTCTATGGATCAGGTCATGCAAGAGATTCGGGATTGTTACAAGGTGAGTACTCACAAGAGAAGCCACCGAAGGCAACTGTAATTCTGCACTCCCAAGATGACAGCATGCACACCTGTTCTTTGTCCCCGAATCTGCAGAGAATGAGCCCTAGGATGGTAATTTTCACACATTGTTCCTTGTTGAAACCATGGCTCGCGAGCCTTCCTCTTAACAAAGTTTTTAATTCACTGGGTTTCTGACGGCAGCAGCATTCTGGACTTGTTCTAAAATCCGCAGTTGGTTCTCAGAGGAGGGGTTCCGGGGCTCCCGTTGAGAAACGAACACCACACCTGGCTGATGTGGCAGAGGAGGGAAGACAAGTTTCATCTCTTAGCTTGCAAATGGGCTTGCAGATGTTCAATTACAGGGCAGAAGAGAAGCAAGGTTAGAACAGGCAGACAGGGAAAAGCATTTCCTTTGGAGTGTATTTTCCTCCTACATGTAATTACTGATGCTATCAACATCCATAGACATTGTATTCTGTTGTCACTGCTACTGAAATTATACTGCAACGTTAAGCCCTATTTATTGATATCAAAATAAATCCAGGGAAATTGGTAAGAATGAATACCACCATAAAACCTTTATAATCTCCTTTGAAGGGCTTGTTTTACAAACATTGGCAATTGCCTCTGCTGACTTCACTGTTTTAGAATATCATCTCAGCATCCCCGAAAAGATAAAATCTGTCCCCTGTATCCTATGGCGATACAAAGGGCCTAAGTCTCTCCTGTAGAAAGATGTGACTCAGTGTGCAAGTCACGTTTATTCAGCACTTAGCATAGAAACATTGAGTAAACACAGTAGGCAAGCGTCTTGCTTCCATAAAGCCTATGGACGAGTAGAGAAAAGGGCATTTAGTGTGCAGTCTGAGTGTGAGCAGCGTCTTAAGGACAAGCAAAAGCTGCTGTGAGAGCAGGCAGTTGAGGAACATGCCACTTAATGCCTGGAATCATGCAAATGTATTACACGGAAGGCCTGAGCAATTAGTAAGTGCTTGCTGGGGAAGGAGAGGGTACAGAGACAAGAAAGGGTGCATTCATTCAAGGACCAAAACGGCTCTTGTGATTGAAGCAAGGAAAAAGGGCTACTTTGCAGGGTCAGGATTATGGACTTCACCCTAAATTTAATGTGACTCAATAAGGGGATTAAAGCAGAAACCAGGCTGTTTCGGAAGGCCATATTTAACTGCAACGTGGCAATAGGACCTCAAAAGGTCAAACATGGGAGGCAGAAGATGAGTTTGAAGGTGCCTGAGGTGGCTCAGGTGGACGCCACCAGTCAAGCACACTGTGACGGGGCAATGAGATGGAGAGAAACGGCTGAAAGGGGCAATGACAGGAATTGTTGGGCTAACAGAGCATGGGCAGAACAAGTGGCCAAGAGTTTTCAAGCTCTAAAGAGTCGCTGTGAGCCACCCTGAGATGGGAAGGTAGAAAAGAACAAAATGAACAGGAGGAGTCACAGGGTTAGACAGAGCGACGTCGTGCCATTTCAAGAGCACATGCCGTGAACTTACTGGTGAATATCCAGATGAGATCAGTGGAAACAACATCCCCAACCCTCAGCCCCTTCAACGTATCATTAGCACCAAGTTTCTTCATCTAAGATCCATTAAGTGTGAAACTCCCAGGCAAGTGTCTGCCCAAACTTCTACTTTGGTGAAATTCTGAATTTAAAGCCAACAAGTTTCCAAGTGAAACCATTGAACGAGACTGTTTAAATCTTTCATATTGAATCTCCCATTAGCGCTAGAGGTTTCTTTATAAATGGGACCATACTTTACATTTAACTATTTGCGTAACTTTTAAACACATATTCTTAAAACCCTCAAACTTTAATTCTAGGAGAGCCAGACTCCCATTTAGGAGGATTAAGTGGAGTTGGAGTGGGTGGGGATGGGGGCTGGGTGGTCAGAGAGTTAGTAAATTCTGTAGCTGGGATTGACACCTAGGCCTCCCTAGAGCCCTTCCCCCTTTCCTCTTCTCCAAGCTGCCTCTTGTAAACACAACCATCAATTCAGCCAAGAGACATTTAAGAGCTTACAGGGTGTGTGTGTGTGTGTGTGTGTGTGTGAGAGAGAGAGAGAGAGGGGGGGGGGATTACTCCCATCTCCTGAGACTGGGAAACCATTTTCCTTCTCTTTTAAGAAGCGTGAATAGTATTCTGCAACTCCTTGATAGCCACAACCAATTGTCTTGATATCTTCATGTAATGTATGTGAAAAGAATGCCTTTGATGCATTTCAAGAAAATTGAAGAACACTGTGTGCAGCAACATAGCATTAAAATAATACTTAAATCACTGTAAAGTGGAAACAACCCAATTATTCATGAGCAGTTAGAATAAAATTACAGCGTATTTGAACAACTGAATACACTTCAACAGTGAGTATGAGCTGACTATATGACAGACGACCTGGCTGCATGCTGAGTTTCCCAGGCAGTATGCTCAATGAAAGCAGAAAGACACCAATAAGCACCTTGAGTGTAATCTGGTACAGAAAACTCTAGAATACAATATCTTGGGAAAACCCCATGCTGTTAGGATTTAGGTTATTGGTTCCTTTAGGGCTAGACTAGAAGCAAACAGAGTCAAGGGGTGCACAGATTTCAGTTTCAAACACCCAACCAAGCAGAGTTGGAGACCAGCCAAGGCCACACAGAACTCTTCGTAAAAAGAAAAAAAGTAAAAGAGAAAAATGAGAGACATAAAGCGGGGAGGGAAGGAGAGGAAAAAAGAGGAAAGCGAAGGGAAAAGCAAAAGACATGAACTCTTGGATATGTAAAATACTTTAATGAAAATATTTAAAAATTCTCTTCTACTTTTAAGCTCTAACCTAACATTCACAGCAGACAAAGAACACACAAAGGCGCAGATTAAAAATAACCTCAAACATAACTTGAAACGCTGATACCCAGTCACTGAAAATATTTTTCACAAAGGTTATTAATACATTTAAAAGGCTCTCCTTATGAAGAGTCAGACCTCACCTCAGAGAGACTTCACTTAAATGACAATTCCCACCGTGATTGTGGATAAATTAACAAATTCCTCGGGTCTGTGCCGCCACGTGGAAGAGCGGAATAACTCCTACATTCCTCCCAGGGTGTTGTGAGGCTTAATTAATGTTTGTAAAATACTTTCCATTCCCCCGGTGAAAGGTACCACTAAAGAATAAAGCATAATTATGTTTTAATTGCAGGACTCATTTTGAAGATGCCAAAAAAGTGCCTGTGAATTATTACAGATGGCTCAACTAGAATCGCAGCCGGGAGTTCTGACTTCTATGCAGAAATATTACCTGTTACACTAAGGACATGGACTTTCTTTAGCCCTGGCTCAGTTTTCCTATCTGGAGAATGGGGTGGTATTCTTTCTGTGATCTGCTAGGATCACTTTGCTGTTTGCAAAATTCTTCAGTGATCCTTAGATGAAAAGAGAGGAAGAAATGCAAAGGCCCAATGCTGCCAGAGGTGAATGGCTCCTCTCAGTGGGATACCAAAGTGTCATCCTGTCTTGCAAAAAGACCGCTGAGAGGGGAGGCCTGTAGAAGAAAACAGGCCAGCTGCAGGAAGTCAGGATGCTGGGTGGCTGAGTTAGAGGTGATTATTTGTTGACATCAAGGGTTGTTTTATTCAGTTTTCTCAAAGGAGCGGTGGATTCCATGGTCTCTTTTATTGAGGCCATCTTTATTCCTGCTCTTAATCCAAATGGTTTCTATTTATACAAAACCGTTCATTAGAAATCTGTGTACACCTTAGACTCCGGCCTTTCATGAATCAAGAGATGAACAACCGGCCTGAGGGCAGGCTAGATTTCTTAAAACCCGGTCTGTCCTCGATTTTGACCTGCGGAGTTCAAATAGCTGACTTCTTGTACATTTCATGTTTTAGAAGAGAAGATATTTATAAAAAGAAATTCTAGTAATATTTTTCATTTTATATTTTAATAGGCTAAATAAAACATAAAGAGATTCACAGAAAGGTATTTGATTCCTTGGTGATAACTTTTAAAAATTATATATTAACAACATAGAGCTTTTTGGAGTGAATTTCTCTTAACACGTGGAACTTCTATGTCTTTTATTTAACGAATACACACACAAATTTTCCTCATCAGCCTTCCTCTATAGAAGAAAACACATGGACAGTCAGATCCAGCTACACCTATCCACAGGTCACATATTTTGGAAATATACTTCCCTAAAGCAAAAAGGTTTTAAATAAATAATCTTTCTTCTACAGGAAGAAATAACAGGGAAGTATTTTAACCTCTTTAGCAAGCATCCTAAATCTTGATGAACATAGATATATTTCAGTCACCAAAATTCCTTTGAAAGACTAAAATCTGTTTGAATATTTGAGTGTCCTCTAAAACCTTTCAAAGAACAACAGCAATGAGATAGTCAGTGTGCATCGTGTTCTCAAGGTGTGTATGTGCGGGGGGTGTACACACATGCATGTGTGCATGGTCACTAACATTCTTGTGTCGGGGGGTGCACTGTTGGTTCTCTTTCACTGGAGAACCTAATAGAGCTGCAGTCTGTCCAGCTATGTGATTGTCAATCATTACTTTCTGAAGCTCAGTTCAAGGTGATCCGATTCGGATTCCTTCTGAAGAACTAATAACTAAGAGACTCCGGAGATTTATGTCATAGTTCTCAGTACCACCCATCAAGGTTTCCTAAGTTTGCTCTTGAGTAACATTTTCTTTATTGGTGCGCATTTACTGGGCATGGTGCTGACTTTCATGATGACATTTTTATACAGGTATACTTTACCCCAAGTCCCCCTTTAGACTCCTTCATTCCCCTATGTGTGCTAGATATATAACATGACTCTATGTGCCCATATGAAATCGAAACTCCACGAATAAGAGAAAATATGATTTGTCTTTCTGAGACTGATTTGATTTGTCAAATAATAATTCTCCAGTTGCATTCATTTTTCTGCAAATGATATGATCTTGTTATTTACAGCTGAATATATATATATATATACCATCTTCTTTTATCCATTATTCTATTGACAAATGGCTAGCTTGTTCCATAGCCCAGCTATTATGAATAGGGCTGCAACTTCATGACTACTGGGCATGGCATAAAAGAGAACTGTGTAGGTAGGTGTGGTCACATGACTTGCTTTAGCCAATAAGGTAAGCAGAAATACATACAGTTCCAAAGTAGAATTTTGAAGTCAGTGAGCTCTCATTCCCTCTGCAGCAGCTACTGGCCATGTTCCAGGTAGTAGGCCCTTTGTCAGCTAAGGTGTTCGGGACAGGGGTAAGGACAGGAAGATCAGACATTTCACTCAGCGTACATGGCCACTCCACAAAGAAGAAAAGCATCTTGGTGCCTTAAAACACTAAGGTTTGGGCCTGTTCACAGCCATCATGTACCCAAATCATTGACTGACTCAGTTATCCACTAGGCTTCCTTAGAACTCCTGGGAGGACCCCTAGAGGGGAGACAGCTTCTTATCCGAACTGTAAAATTCATTTCTCTGTAGTTACGGTACTCCTATGAGGCTCCCGGCACTACTTTCCCCGATGTCCCCAGGATGGCCACACCTCAAGTAACTACAAGCATAGGGAGGTGACCTCAATACATATGCAAACTGACACTTTCATATCAAACATTTACTAACTCTCCACCTCTCTATCAAGGGAACTCCCTCCTTTGGACCATGATATGCTCATGGCTTTGCTTTGTGTGTAAAGGGCAGTCTAAATCTGAAAGCAAATCACCGCCACTACTCTGCTTCTGCTGGGCAAACAGAAGGAACCAATGGCAAACATGAGCCCCTTCTGCTTTGTACTGGAAGGAAGAATTTTACTCTAAATCTCCCAATGTTCCTAAACCTCCACCCACATCAAAGAAAACGCCTTTGTAGAGACAACGGTGGTTCACTCTCAAAAAGTGAAACCATACCTACCCAAGGTAAGAAGAGTGACGGCAATCTGACTGAGCTGGAGATTCTGGTGGCCGTCCATCCAGTGGTCCACAGAGCATCTGGGTGGAGTGGGTGGATTCAAAACCTCCACACCCAGGTGACTTTGCTCCAGCATCAGCTGGCAGACATAAACACAGACTGCAGCTTTTACATGAAGAAGGCCTGCTGGAGAGCTATACTCTGTAATTCTGGGCAGAAAAGTTGAATTCAGGAGGGAAATGAATAGGAAGCCTGGTTGTGACCACAAACCTAGCTATTTTTTCCAGCTCACCATAACCAACACCTGGCATGTCCCCACTGCTACACATCTTCGTAAACGGCTTTTTCATTGGCTCAATAAGACCAAGGAGAAGGGTCATTCGATCATTTTGCTATTGATGATACTAAATGAATAAGTTAGTATTAATCCCCAATTAGGTCATCCTGATAATTAGGATTTTTTTTTTTAAAGACAGGGGTCTCCCTACATAAGCCTGGCTGTCCTGGCTGATCTCCAACTCTGAGATCTGCCTGATTCTGCCTTTATCTTGATTTTTTTTGTGGGGGGGGGTTATTTTTTGAGACAGGTTTCTCTGTATAGCTTTGGAGCCTATCTTGGAACCCAGTCTATAGACCAGGCTAGCCTTGCTCACAGAGATCTGCCTGCCTCTGCCTCTGAGTACTGTTACTAAAGGTGTGCGCCATCAATGCCCAGCTTGTCCTGATCATTTTTAATAATAGATTTTATTTTCTAAAGATGCCCTCAATAGTACTTCTATTCCACATATTTCATAAACCTTGTGCTGGCACCATTTCCCCATCAAGTGATAGAGTTGATTTTTTTCTCCTTCGACATATTAACCAATACCAATAGTAGATATCATGTCTCCTTGGACATATTAACCAATACAATATAGTAATACAATTGATGATGGCGGTTAGGGAGTAAAATCACAATGCATCTACTCACTGGACTGCTTGAGCCTGGTACACTGACCTAGCAGGTTAGAGAAGTCTGATTTCCCTCCAGGTGTGACGACCAAGTCATGTAGGCAACCCTGCCTACATGCAAGGTATGTGAGTAAAGAGACAGCAGCATCAAGTCCTTCCAAGTCTGTCCGTCTTTTCAGCCAGGGCTCAGGATATATAGGGAACGAGAATAAATCATCTATGCTGTACCATGTTGGAATTTCTGATGCATCGAATCCATAACAAGAAAATGTTATGAATTTCTGAAGTCACCTATTAAGCAAATTGCTAACTGGAATAATACCTACCTAGTACATCTGCATCTCACTTGCTTTTCCAAACCATATCTGAGTATCTTCTATTCACTGAGCTAGCTAGGCCTGGAAGGCTCACAGGTGAATCAGATACAATTCTTTTCCTTGACCTTGAAAAGTATGAGTTTGGCTGAGTAGGGGGAGAGAATTGGAGTTCTCCCTCTGCTCAAGTCAGCTGAGTTAAGGCTGGTGGCAGACAGAGTGGCACTGGCCTAACACCCAGGTGACTCCTCTGCCTGTTCCACAGCCAGTGTTACAATTGCTAGCTCACACAGGGAACTGAAATCAGCATCGTTTCTAAAATGTGGTGAGTTCCCATAAAGTTGTCATCTGAATTACAACCCAACATAAAAACAAAAACAAAATTCCTAACCTAAAAATAGTTCCCTACTCCAAGCTAAACTCTGTCTCTCCAGCACTCAGACACTGAAGTCCTAAGCCCAACAGCGCAGAGTGTGACTATATTCGCAAACAAAGTCTTCTGACTGTATTCAGAAACAAAGCCCTTAAAAAAAATACTTAAGGTAGAACTGGGTTTTGTGTGTAGCCCCTAATCCAATACTTAAGGTAGAACTGGGTTTTGTGTGTAGCCCCTAATCCAATACTTAAGGTAGAACTGGGTTTTGTGTGTAGCCCCTAATCCAATACTTAAGGTAGAACTGGGTTTTGTGTGTAGCCCCTAATCCAATCCGACTGGTGTGTTTTATAGAATGAAGGACACTAACATGCACAAAGGAGGGAGGATGTGAGACAGCAAACGCTGCCCACACCTTTATCTCAGAGTGCCAGCGTCCTTCAGACCAACGCCATCTATGGCTGCTGTCTATGACACCCAGACTGTGATGTTTGTCATGGGAACACCATCCAACTAACAAAGTCAGCATGAGCTCTCCTGTCGCACTGACCACATGGACCACAGAGGTGGCAGAGGTGGTGGAGGCTGTGGAAGAATGGCCCCAATTCTTCTAGAGGTGCTGCCGTCCTTCCCAAGTGAAGTTACATAGTGCAGTCGGCCTCTTCAACGCAGCCTGTAACTTCACCCCTGCATAATTCACAAATTTAGATCATCACTGTGACTCTGTGCCATTCGTATAAACACTACTTAAGCATCAGCCCGATGTGAAGAGTCAAAAGTGTTAAAAAAAGGAATCTTTTCCCCTAGCATTTGGAGAAGTTGCATGTTTAATAATTAATTGTACAGGATTTTAAATTCTCTGAGAAGTCTGAATGCAGTTCCAACTTTAAAGCAAACAGTGGGAAAATACAGAAACAGATCCCTGTCACCCAGAGAATTGTTTGTGGATAGAAGTGGTTAATAAATGAACAGCTGAATGAATGATGTGTCCATCAGGAGTCAGGGGGCATTTCTATAAAAATCAGAGGGTAACTAGGTAAGGCTTTGAGGCCACATGGCCAGGCGTCTCCCACATGGCCCCACAACAGTCAGTCAGCGCATATACAAATGGGGAAGGCTGTGCTCCAAAAAGAAAAAAAATTCACAACAATCCAATTTATCACTTGGCAAACCTGGGTCTGAAGTACAACTTCTGATCAATCAGAATCTTTTCTCACACTTGATGCTCTCTAACTTTTTGGACAAACCACCCATTAGAATCCAATCTGTCTTCCTTCTTCCTGTACAGACACGGCCCCTGTTCCATTAAGCTGCACTGTTATCCCCATGTTCCAGGTTCTCACATCCTGACTTCGCACACAGAGTCCCCCTCCCTCTGGGACGCGGCTTGTCCTCAGCTCTGTCCTCCCCTTGGTGCTGTCCCATCGTGTGTGCTTTCTCTACTCAGAACCCCAGACTGGCATTTTCCCAGCTGCTCCCTGTTCTTACTAAATCCATCCTCACATTAGCCAGTTCCATGGCTTCTTATGACCTTCCATAAGACCCCAGACCTCCTAGGGTTGTATTCCCTTCAGTTCTGACTGTCTGGCAATGGCTCAGACATACTACACGCTCAATAAACACTTCATGGACTCAGTGGACCGTGCCATTTGAGTCTGATGTCCCAGTACAGTAAACACAAAGAAAAGCCTAGACTGGTTCTGTTCTAAACAAATCCCAGTCCTGGCTGTCTCTTGAATATTAGAATAGGCTGCTTCCAGGGCCATCGGCCTGATAGAAATGGAATGGCCTTGGCTACAGAATCTTAAAAATGCATTGAGAATCTAGAATTCTTGGAGTCAGCTATCTTTTTAATTAACTTTGACCTGGAAGCAGCGACTACTTCCTCAAGTGCTAAACTTCCAAAGAGGTCAGCAGGAATAAAGATTCTACCTGCCATCTTCCCAAGGCCTTACTTAGAGTTAGGCTCTTCGTGCCTGTGACTGAGAAGTGATTCTCACCTCAGTCATGTCCGGAGAGCTCGTCCGCACTGCAGAAAGCGCCATGTGAATGGAAAGATAAATAAGACAGGAACTGCCTGTGACCTGGTAGTTGGCAGTCTAGTCAGGGGGACAGACACAGATCCAAGGTCTAAAATATAAAGTGGGCAGTGGGAAGGTATGCAATAGAACATACGGTAGGAGGCTGTCACTGAGAGACAAATTAATTTTGATACAGGCAAGGTAGTTTGACCCAAGAGGCCTGTGGAAGGGATGGAATTTAAGCAGGAAGTTGGAACAACAAAAACAACAAAAATCTGTGGTTGAACTGGAGATTTTGTGGCATCTCAGTGACCTCTGACTCACTCAGGTGAGGAACGGGAGATTGAGGCAGGAGCTGAGGGCTGGCTGATGTCAGGTAACCCACTTGGCCCCTCTGTAATCAGCTGTGTGTGACTCTAAATTCACTTGAGAGGAAGGAAAGGGGTCCTAGACGTCAGTGTCTTCATTCCTAAGCATTTGGGACAAATATCAGAGGTAGTGATTAGCAGTCTGACCACACAACCACCTCAAGGCCATGGTGGCCCCTGGTGGAAGCCATTGCCTCTGGTAGTTATCAAGGGACCAGATTTAGCTGCTAGCAAAGCTGCACTTGTGTCCTATAACTGAGGACGAGGCAGCCCACACAGGCAGCAGCGGAACAAAAGCTCGCAGTGAACTGGGGGACGGACCAGCCTGAGCTTTCAACTCTGGGAAGGGAATCTTCTAGAAAAGCTCAACTTTGATTCAAAAGAAGAGGGCTAAAATGCAATCAAAAGGATAGTGATTTGCCCTAGAATTACAGGCTGCAATCTACGGTAGGAAAGGCATGGGTTTGACTCCTGGTAGTGTATACTTCCCTGATTGAAGCTTGAGGGAACTCACAGGTGTCCCGAGCCTCTCTCTGCCTGCCTGTAGAGCCCCTTCACACACTGAAAACACTTCCTGTCAAGGACAATGTGCTCCTTGCGATTGGGCTGATGCCAACCCAGAAAGTAAACCTCCCTGGGTAAGGCAGAGAAATGGCTGAGAGAGAAAAAAAAATCGCTGTGACAGTTTAATCTAAATGGAGTATTCAACTGCTTTCATTCTCATCACTTACAGGGAGCATGCAACTGAATAATTAAATAAGTCTTTATTTATTTATTTTATATTCGCAGGCACAGCTGTGTCTCCCCTGCCCCTAGAAGAAACCAATTTTGTCAAGATCCTCTTTGCCAAGACCCCTCCCCTCTGTTTTTCTGCAACTCCAGAGCCCAACCTAACTTCCTGTCCTACCATGGAAATACTTTGGGGTCATACTTGTCTGTTTAAAAGAAAAAAGACATCATTTTCATAAAATTCAAAAATATTATTTCTAGATATCAGTTTAGTAAAACTCTGAGTTTTTCTTTCTTTTTGATGGAATTTACAACACACAAAAATTGTATTAAATTACTGCCTGGCCCATTATCTAGTCTCTTATTGGCCAACTCTCACATCCTGATCTAACCCATTTCTACCAATCTGTGTAACACCACGAGGTTGTGGCTTACCAGGAAAGATTCTAACCAGTGTCAGTCTGAGGCAGGAGCTTCATGCCTTCTGCCACACTGCCCTTCTTCCCAGCATCCAGTTCGGTCTACTTGACCTATCTAAGTTCTGCCCTACCAAAAGGCCAAGGCAGTTTGTTCTGGCTTGCTTTCTACTAATGTGGCAAATATCAGAACCAAAGGCAACTTGGGGCAGCAAAGGGTTTGCTTCACTTACTCTTCCATGTCATCACCGAGGGAAGTTCGGGGCAGGAACTCAAGGCAAGAACTGAAGCAGAAGTCAGGGAATAATACTGCTTACTGGATTGCTAGCCTGTTCTAGCATACAAGGAAGACCACCTTCTGGGGGATGGAACCGCCCACAGTGGGCTGGTCTCTCCCATGTCAATCATCAGTCAAGAAAACACCATACGGGTTGCCTCCGGGCCAGTCTGATGAAGGCATTTTCTCAAGTGAGGTTGCTTCTTCCTGGATGACACTGGCTTAGGACAAACTGAGAAAAAAACTAACCCTCACAGCCTATACTAATTTCATCTAGTTTACTGAACACTAGTGGCACAGGAGCTATCTCATTCTTTCTAGCAAAAGTTAAATAAAATACAAGCCAGAAGGTTGGACCACAGACATAATCAGCCCTAACCCAGTTGTTCACTTTACAGAAAGCAAGTGAGGACTGGAGGAAGCAAGCTGATTGTTTAGATTCAGTCAGGCTAAGGCTCACAGGTTTGAGAAACCCATTCTTTCCACTACATCCTGCTTCTGTGTCTTCAGCACAAGCTGTGCCGGCTCTCTCTCTCCCCAACCTCCCATATATAGAGCACAGGTTCCTACGAGGTAGCTGGGCTGGCAGAGTTAGAGCACAGGAAATGTTCCTTGTAACCAAGAAGCAGCATCCTTGGAGGAGGAGAACGGAAGAGCTATCAGAGCCTCTGCCACAGACACTGGAAGGTCATTGGCTGAGCTCCTTTATTCATTTCAGATCAAACACTTGGCACCTGGAAGCTTCTGATTACAGCTGTTGGTTCAACCATGGGTTTCATCTCCTCAAAGGTCTTAAAACAAAAGGACTGAAAAACTCCTGTTAAAATTCCTGTCTCACTCTCAGAGACTTGCGGAAATTCAACAGGCAGTTTAAAATGTTGATTCTTCTGTGTCCCTGATAGATACCCAGTCTAGCTCTCTCTCAATTCTTCACCCAGACATAAAATATGAATACATTTCATTTCTGGCATTGGAAGGAAGGGATATAGATATGTGAGATGTCATAGTGGTAAGATCATTTGCTGTGTAAGCCCTGGGGGCCTGAGTTTGATTCTCCAACACCCACATAAAAGTTGGGCACATCCAAGGGTACCTGGAATACCAGTACGGGGGCAAAGAAAGCCTGATCCTAGAAGTGTGATGGCCAGCTGGTCTAACCAAAATGGCCAGCACCGGATTCAGAGAGAAATCCTGTTTCAAAGGAAAAAGGAGAACAATGGAGTAAGACACCTGACACCTTCCTCTGGTCTCTGCCTGTGCACACAGGTAGGTGCAACCCATACACACAGCAGCATGTACATGCATGCCACTATACACATGCACACACATACATTGTCCCACAAGCTCCTAGCCTGAGGTCTCCTTAGAAACTTTGTATCTAATGATCCCTGTTGTCACTGACTGGGCCACATGTTCATTACTACAGAGCAGTGGTGTGTTTTAAAGGTACATCTAAAAAGTAAATAAATTAATTAATTAAAAAAAGGGCATCCTTGCAGTGGAGAAACACACTCACTAACGTT
>JAQHUG010000138.1:5483230-5501525 GCA_028555095.1 Dicrostonyx torquatus | reverse complement strand
CACACACACACACATACACATACATTATATGTGTTTATTGTATGTAGGTCTGTGTATTATACATGAAAGAGTTAAGATATTTTTCATTTGCTAAGAAGGAATTTTTACCTCCATGGAGGTGATATAAGCCTCCAAGATATGTGGCCTAAAGTAGACAGTCAATATATTTTTTCATATGCAGTCAATATTTTTAAGTCAAAGCTTTCTTTATTATATATTTATCTATATATCTTACTTTAATCTTAACCTCATTTAGAGCAAAGCTGTGTTATCAGCAAGTGCATGTTTACAGTGGGAGAGGCTGGGCTACAGCATCAAGGGGGGGTTGCTGTCTTAGCAACAGAGAAGGGTGTTCCTAGATACCCTCAGCAGTGAGCTGCTACCTCGGCCAAGGTCATGCTCTTCTCCCCCCAAGCAGCATCCAGTGACGGTTCCTTGTAGATTATAACATTTTACCCACAGCTAGCCCCACTAGGAAACTCTCAAGGGCTATCACAGTTGTAGAGAACTTTATCTGGCTGGCTGAAGTCAGCTGACCAACTCCTGATGTATCTCTTCACTTCAGGATGTGATATAGGGTGCTTGTAATAAAGTAGCTTGATGTCACTCTTTATTTGCTTATGGGGAAACCCAATCAAGGCTTTTGTATGACCACCTCTGTTATTTTCTGCACTGTTTCCCCATAACCTCTATCTTTCATTCTTCATTCTACCCTTGAGTGTCTCCTAGGGTCCTCCTTTCTGTCGTCACACCTTGATAAACTCCACTCAACTCTACAATCTATGAGAAGCCTCCCCATTTCAAAACTGTAGCTTCTGAAGTACTCCAAATCCCAGGAAATTTGAAAACTATCCACCAATCTATGGAAGGAAAATAATAGAATTTTAATTTTATTTATGTTTGATCCAATTACTAAAGAACAAATTGAACAACTAATATCCCATGGGCAAGTCACAGGGATGCAACAGCAGCAAGGTTGCCTTGGAGCCTTGTAAGCTCCAGGCTCAGAGGAGCTGAAGAGGCATTAGGAACTACTTACTTCTGACGTCTAGCAAGTGCACAATCTGACTCAATGTATTTATGGATAATTTTGCCGTGAATGCTAGAATCTTCCTACTAGTGTCTAACAGTGGGATGCTGGAAAGCATGAAGGTCCTGCTCCATAGATCCACTGATCTCCCCTGGATACTGGAAAGCAGTCAAACCTTGAGATGATTCTCATAAACTTTTACTCAAGTCCGTTAGGCACACTTTCCAATGCTTTCTATAATACACGAGATTATCCACGGTATCTAGGGAATAGTTCTCAATATTTGATAAATGACCTTTACAATTTCTCTTTTGTTTGTCTCTCCTGATATAGGAGTATTTTAACAATGAATTTTTTTTAAAAAAAAAATCACTTGAAAAAGAGAACATTTTGAAAACAGATGTCTGGTACTATTTCCACAATCACATGGTCTTGTTGCCTGAAAACAGTATGCCTCACTTAAAACATTTCTCTATCTGCTCTCTTTGGAGACTTGCTCTATTTTTAAATCTTCTAAATAAAGACATCTGGGTGGGGCTTGAGCTTACTCGTTGAAAGTATAGGGACTTGATACCATCTGATTAGTTCATAAGAGCAACTGATTGACAAAGTGATGAAGGTGAAAATTTATTAGTAGGCTGTGACAAGAGATGATTTGCATAATTAGTAAATGGGATTGGAAAATGAAAGGATAAATGTGGTAGCAAACATAGTCACAGATGTATTTCTTTCTTTTGGATCTGCATATCTTGGAGAATTATTTTTCCTAGCTGCAATAGCCATTTGAATAATATATTCAAAGAAACTAAACTTTGAACCTCATCCTTAACAAAGTATTTACAAAGATCGTTAGCAAGCTGTTAAATCACGATTTGCATCCTCATTTGCATTGCTTTCATTAAAATAGGAAATTTTGTGGTAGAAGCAAAAGATCTTTTATTCCATCAGGAGTAAAACAAAAATCACTTATATTATCAGCACATCACTTAAAATTCCTATTCTATGTGTCTTAGATGCGATATTTGCATTATGCTATGTATAAATACTACTAGTAAGCACGTCATAGATGATGTGCTCAAAATATTTTACTCCTAAATGCAAAAATAAAATCTTAAGAATGGATTTACTTCCTGTAACTATTCTAACAAGTGACTACAAACTTAGTGACATTAAAAAAGAAAGAATGAAATTGGGGCAGGGAAATGGCTCAGTAGGTAAAGCATTTGGCATGCAGTCATTAAGACCAGAATCCAGTTCCCCAGAACCCCCATAAAAGCCAGGTAGGCATGGCAGCCTATCTATAGTCCCGGCACTCAGAAGGCAGAGACAGGGATCCCTGGGGCAAAACTGCACACTAGCTCAGTTGGTGAGCCTGGTTTCAGCAAGATACCAGCCCTAACCATAGAAGAAGAGAGACAAGGAGGAAACCTAACATGAACTGCTGGCTTCCACACACAAGCACACACATGCTCCTGCACTGTCATACATGTGCACCTCCACATGCGTGAACACATGTGCACATGCAGAAAGCAAAAGACATTTCCACTCTTCTAGTCCTGGAGGCCACAGGTATTGAGACCTGTCCCCAGAGTTTCTGATTCAGCAGGTCTGTGGAGGATCTAATAATTTGCATGTTTCCCAGGTTCCCACGCTTTCCTGAAGCACCTGGCCCTGGGGTCACATTTTGAGAAGCACTAAAGAGGAAAGGTATTGAGGCCCTCATAAGTTAGAACAAAGGGCTAGATGCCCGAGTTGTGATCTCTAGCTAGCATGTCCTATGGCTCAAGGAGATAAAGGAAAAGGGACCCTAATGGGCAAAAAGGACACAGAGCACCTGCTGGTTTAACACACAGCCTGATGATCTAGTGTCCAGCAATACGGAAGCCTCAACAGTCAAATGTTTCAACTTAATATTGAGTATTAAAGAGTATTTAGTCTTTAACTTTAGTCAAAGACAATGATAAAGTCCTGGTATCTTGCATTCTTGAGAGTGAATGCAAGCAGATTTTAGGGTCAGCTTCCTCATTTGAATGAGTCCATCTTCAAGGAGCTCAGAAACCCCTGAAGGAAGAGAGAAGAAAACCATGAGTAAGCTGACAGGTCACAGCCATGGTTTCCAGAACAACAGGGTCCACTCATTACTTCATGCCAGAAATAACAGCTATTCCCTAAGTGGGTTGGTTTCCCTCAAAAGCAGACATGTTTGAGAGGAAACCACCACACAACCTCCTACAAGTTTTGCCTCCATGCCAGATGTTCCTGAGTGGACTCTGGATGAAGACACCGAAGACACACTCATGAGCACACACAGAAGTGTGCACTCAGTCATTCAACAAACATGGCTCCACGTTCTGTTCTCACAATCGATGCCCCATGAGAATGTGCAGCTCTTAAACCTACAGAGTTTACGATCATTTTAAATGTTCTTTTAAACATCCTCTTATATGGCAAACACGAATTTCCTCCCCATACCTGGATTCTTTGTCCTCCTCTTGTTTATGCTCATTCACCTCCCTCACATTAAGGTGTGGCCCTAGGGTCAAATTCTCGACTATAAAATAAAGTGGATTAATGTGCATTTGTCCTGGCTTGACCCATCAAAGCATTTAAAGCATAAAGTCACCAGTTGAGTGGACAAGACAAAGGATCTGAACAAGAGAAAAGTCATAAGGCCGAGGGGGCCAAGACTCCAGCTGGCTGGTTGAAGCAGCTCATCTCATACCCAGATGAGTAACAAATACATTTCTGTCGTCTTCCATTTCTGAAATGGGAGAACTGTTTCATACAGTAGTTAGCCTGTTCCAATAGTGAGAACTACCATTACTATCGTTAAAGCCGCACTTTCAGATATATACTGGAATCTGAATAACGAATATGTTCATTTTAAGATTCAAATGAATGAAAAGATTTGCTGATCCTAAGAGGATTTGTTTACAGTCTGAAAACTCTGGCATGGCCATTTGTGGTCAGCAACAGCACACTGTGAAGGCAACAGAGAAGGAGGACCATTGTGTTCTGATAACTCTGAGTCACGCTCACTTCAATCATACTTTACTCTAAGTCTTAAACTCGATCTCAGCCAAAGGGCTAAGAAGTGATACCTTCAGAAGAAATACAATAAATGGGAAGCATATAGCAGTCAAGCCCAAGGAAATCCTAGCTGTTGAGAACATGAAACCCCAGCTGTGGTGTCTCCTGTCACCTGGTTGTGGGCCATGCTCGCGTGAGCGCCATGCGTAGAAGGAAACGCTTGCTGAGAGAGAGAGCAAACCCACCAAGCTGTAGAGCATCTCTCTTTGATTCCCTCCATCGGACCCTTTCCTACGTGAGCACAGAGAACTCAGTAAGTAGCACAAAGCGATGGTCACTGTGGCCAACATGGAGCAACACTTCTGCCACAAGCGGAGAGAAAGAACCAGAAGATGCCATGACCCTGACACCACACAGTGATTTCCTTTCAGCTCTTCAGGACGCTGACAGAGAGGCAAAATCAATGGCCAAAGCTTCGAGCCATCGTCTAGGAACAAGGCCGAGTGCATTCTTCAGTACAAGTCCCTTGCTGACGATTCATCAGGAGTTAGACACCCTAGACCGTTTCTGGAACAGAAAATCAATACACTCGTCAATGAACTGCCTCTCCTGCTGGAGCTGGTGAGCATGCTATTCCCAAGTCTGCTCATAGTCTGTTCGCCCCTGGCTTTCCCAACACCCACACAACTCTCTTTGTCTCAGGTCAAGAGAGAAGCAGCTTCTCAAATTTCAGATGCTATTATGTGAACATCTGTGAGCAAATAAACTGTGAGTGTGGTTTCCAGGCTGTCCCCTGCTTGGAACCCCACATTTCATTTCCAACCCATTGAGACCCAGTGCACCTGGCAGATGAATCCATGCTCAGTGGGTGGCTCTAAGTCTATAAATAATTCAAAGACAATAAACAAACAAGGACTCCATTCCCTTCACTGAGAGGAGACCGAATTTAGAAGATTATCACCTTAGGCTACAATTTAGGAAATTACATTTCAGTTTCAAAAGAACTGATCCTATAGACATAAAGTAAAAACTCCCTGAATGCTGTCTGACAAATCCCTGCCATTCTTCATTACAACAACATTGGTCACCATGAACACAGTGCTGCAGAAACCCAACCAAAATGCCACACAGGATAATCTAGCAGGCATCAGAAACGTCAATTAATTTCCCATTGTGAGCAAAGTAGCCCCTTAGATGTGTCTCCAACCATCAGTATGGCATGTCTGTGCTGGAGGAGTCGTGTCTGTGGTGTGATGACTCTGATGCATCGCTAGGGCAGTCTGCTGGGCTTTGGTCACCTTTCATCTGTTTCAAGATGACTTGGGAATTGTCGGGCAGAGTGCCCCCCCCCAAAAAAAAACCAAGTTACTACAAATTTGTGAGGCTGATCAGAATCCCAGTTTCACTTCTCAGGGTACTGAGACAACTGGGCGGTGCAAGTGTGGGTGCAAAGAGTCTGTTTCTGAAGGGAGCAGACTCCGTGAGGGAGTGGCGATATTACTTGGTCTTGAGGGTCTCCACATCTCAACCATTCATATCCGTTTTTAGTCAAGCGTCTAAGAGAAGAAGACTTCCTATTTAGGGATCTATGGAAGACAGTCTTCCAAGACAAGGAGGAAGAATCTCACAACTCTATCCTCATTTGTACTCAGAGTGACCAAAGGCACCCTGGTTTGGAGAAGATCCAAAATTTGGCCGGAGAAGCCTAGGCAGTCTGAACTTGAATAGCAAGACACATGGATAGGACTGAGAACGTCGGACATTGCCTCTGTCCTCAGTCATGGTTCTCCTAAGAGCTGCGTTCTCAGTGCTGTGAGTTGGTGCAATCTAAGGAGAGCTCAAACTACACACTTGAATGAGCCCCAGGACTGCAAAGTACTGGTTGACTCTTTGTATGTAGTTCCTATTGGGCAATGACCATAAGAAAATGCAGACACTGGGAAGAAGGTTCAATGAGAAGTTTTGCTACAAAAGCCTGAGTACTTAAGTCCATATCCCCAGAATGCATGCAAAAAGCCATGTGTGACCATACACAACTGTAACCCCAACTCTGGGGGAGCAGAGACAGGAGCGTTTGGAGCTTGCTAGACATAAGCCCGCTTGGGGAGAAAAAAAATGCAAGCTTCAGGTTCCATCAGATATTCAGTCTCAAGGAAATAAAACAGAAAGCAAAAAGCTGCCCCAAGTGTTTTCCACACCACACAAAGAAAAACCTGTGTTGCTCACTGTTCATCCTGGTTTCATGTACTCAGCCTGTATGAGTGGAGCACCGATATAGTGCACTAGTGTGCGCTGAAGAGAGGGCTTTGAATGGGCCCCCTCGGGAGCCTGTCTTCATGATGCCTACCTAGTGAGAATAGGAGAGAACTCTCTAAAGTCAATAAAGAACTTTCTGACCATCTTAAGTCCCATAAATAGACTGAGCTGGATGCAGAGAAAGAATGGGACAGAGGGGAGTCTCTTCAAATAGTGTGTTCAGGAAAAGGTCTCTCTGACATTAAAGGTGACATTTAAGACGAGAAGGAGCCAACCATGAGGAAGGCAGAAGAACATTCTAGACAGATAGATGAGCAAGTTCCAAGGCTCCTAAGCCTCTGCCGAGCCCAGGCAGAGAGCAAATGCCAACAGACAGGGAGCAAGGCTGAACGCAGACAAGAACCATAACCTGCAGAAGTTGGGGCGCGCCAGGGCAGGCATGCACAATCAATTTGAAGCCACTGGGAAGACTTGGAAAGGTTTTAAGCAGGAGGCTAATGCAGTTCAGTTGATGTTTCCCCAGCTCTTTTTGACTGCTTTGTAGAAAACGGGCTGGATAGAGTGCAAGGATGACCTGCTAAGATTTAGAGTAAGTTAAAACATGCTCCATGAAATCTATGAAGTAAGCCTACGATCACCATTATGGAAATTCTGTCACACATTCTGTGGGGCACATGTACACTAGGTACCACAGCATTATGAAGAAGGGGAATTGGGTCTCGTTTCCTGTCACCTAGCAAATTAAGCCGCGCCAAGATAAAGTCAGATGGGTGTGGATGGTGGGTCTTAGCATGCTGTGTGTATCTTCATGCAAAAATGAGCATAGCTTGAAAACCACTCCGTATTTTCCCTGACACTGAAGACTTCATCCTCGCAGGAGTGAGGAGGCTTTTGCAATTGATTATCAAATTATAAATAGAAACTCAGCGGAGTTTGGAGTTCTTGGTTTTTAGTCTGTTTCCTGAAAAATTCCAGAGTCAAGGTTTTCTGGGTCTGGTGACAGTGACTGTGGCAATGACAACGACTGAAGCGAGTGTGTTGGACTGCATGGGAAGACCCACTTCTGCGACCCATCAGGTCATGGATCTTCGTGCAGGTCAGCAAAGTGGTCTTCTCTCTTGGGAGCTCAGCAGCAGCTACTCTCAGATCTATGTGAACAGTGAGGATGAGTGGGATGATTAGCGGAGGTGGCAGGACGGAGGTCTGTGTAGTTGGATGGGGGTGAGGACCCAGCATTGGCAGTTAAGAAATAAGGACATCCCCCTCTTCTTTCCCCTCTGGCAAAGAGGCTGGTGCTGGATGTAACAAAATGGCCTAGCAGCATAGAAGAGGAAGGAAGCACCTGAGACCAGGGCTGAGAGAGGAGGATTTCCTTCCTTTCCCCTCACCACCCTTCCTAGCTCTGGAGACACGGTGAGTAGCAGAATGCCACAGGGAAAACACCACTCTGGACCCTGCAAGTGTCTCATAAAACCTGCTCTGTTTTGCTTGAGTTCCAGCTTCCTCGACACAATGTTACTGTAACGCTCCCACTTAGGTCTTGTTGGGGGTCCAGAAGGAAGAGAGCTTGCTCAGTGTGTCTATTCCCCTTCTCCTCACCCCCCTTGACAGGATGCAGTGGTTTCTCCTGCCGGGAGACTTGACCTCACAGACAGGGCACACGTGTGGGCAGGGCAGGGGGGGGTGGCAGGGAGAAGGCAGCAGGCTGTAGATGCCCTCCCTGCTGGAGAGACAGTCCTGACGTCATGACAGGAAAGAAGGAAGTGGAATTAAGAGGGTGCTTCCACATGGAAGACTGGGCGCTTTGCTCAAGGCTCACAAAGCCCCACCCCAAACTCATCACTGTTCAGACACTTGCACGTTAGCTCAGTTTTCATCCAGAGCAATTGCTGTACCCTCGTTATCTTACCTCTGACAAAGGATGAGCAGACGACACTCAAGCCTTGCAGGTGGCCTCTCACCATGCAGTGATTCTTTATTAATGTTTTCATGATGGCTGTCGATATAAACCCTACTGACTCCTTATGTGTTCTTTGATTAACCTTTCCTCCCTTTCATTAGGCTAGTGTCTGCTGCGTTCTACAGAGAAACAGCGCCCGGCGGGCACAATCATTAGCTGGAGGGGATTCCCACCTATACTAAGATAGGCAAATGGCTTTCTGAGTTTATTAGGGGACCTTACGGTTTTCCTGTGGTTCGTTATTCTTGGTTTCCTGGATGTACTCTCTGCTGGAACTTCTAAATGTCTTACAGACTTGTTCTATCCTGGAGAGGGCCCAAGCTAAATGCTCATCCCCTTCTAACTGCTGGCTGTGCAGCCTAGCGGAGTGCCTAGAAACGGAGAGCCCCAAACCAGATGACTGAATTTGAATCTCAGTGCCACGGTTTACTAATGACCTCGGTCAAGTTACTAACACAATAAAGTGAAACAAAGCAAGCCCCTGTCCTTTAATGGTTATCAGGAATGAGAGACATTAATAGTGTAAATGTTTGGGATAGTTACCTCGGCACATAATAAGCTACTGTGAAATACAAAGAAACCCTCCTTTGCTCTTCTGTCTTCCTGCTAGGAAAAAAAAAATCTAAAATAGGTGGTATTTATTTTCAGTACAAAATTTTAGTGTAAGCATCCAGCAAAGTTAGCCTTCCTCTGTCAGGATAGCCTGTCTTGGGGCTCCCAAATTCTGCCCTGGTACAAAAGAGAGACTGGCAGGCCAAGGTGTCCTGGGACTGCTCCCTCCCTGAGTGACAGCTGGTACTGTCAAGAGTCCTTACTGCTGCTGAGCACAGACCTTCTGGCAAAGGCGGGCAGCGCAGAGGCGCCGCCCCCCTGCCCACCTGTCAGCCTCATCCAGGAACAGCACAGACATTTGCTCTTTTCTTCCCCCAGCGATGGGCAAGTCCCAGAGCCTTCGTTACTGTTCGCCGCCTCTTCAGTCCCAGCCTGCCTCCCTCTCCCTCCCGGAATACAAACTCTCCAACCTAGTCTTCCAAGAAGGGGATTAGGCCCAATTAATCTCTGGACAAATGTCAAGGAGTCTGGGGGAGGGGCCACCTTTCACGGGCCGCGCCCCAAAGAGCAAATCAAGCCAGACGTGTGCCGGGCTGCTCTGCACCAGGGTGAACCGCAGCAGCTGCCAGCACAATCAACCAGGCCCCTCTTAATCTCAGGCTTAGCTTCTGAGGGGACTCGCTTTCTTGCCAGCCTGTCTTGACAGACCGCAAATACCCCGAGCTGGAGCTCCTCTGCTCTGACCATCTGTGGGGTTTGTGGGGTCGGAGAGCTGGACCGGAAACCTCCCCTGTAACAAGCAACGATGCTACCAGCCGCATCCCTATTCTGTAGCTGTATCTCCTCTTGGCTTCCTGGCTGCCCTCCTCTGTCCCAGTCCACCCTCAAAGGGCTGGCACTCCTTTCCAAAGCACTCTGAATGCAAAATAAAGAGACCTAGGAGGCAAAGAAGCCAGCCAGGCAGACAGGCTGCGGTCCGAGTAAAGGGAGTTCTCATATTGACAGAAAATTATCTGACACCACAAACATTCCATGGACCTGGCTGACAAAATCCTGGGCAAACCCTGGGCATATTTCTTTTCTTTGCTCTGATTACCAGAAAGACTGCATCCCAACCGTATGTGAAGTGACTGTCCTTGAAATGCTCCTGGAACTGGGTTCCTCAAATGCTACCTAAAATCACTCCAGCTTTTTGATTTACATGTTAGTGTCTAGTAAATTAATGTGCTTTTATTAATCCTCTCTCTTTGTCTGTCTGTCTGTCTCTCTTTCTCTCACAAGTTGTTAAATGCACTTCCACCTGCTCCAGTCCAATGATTCAGTAATTAATTTTCATAATGGCGATCCGGAAGGATTTCTAGAGCCCATTAGAAGATCCAAGAATTCTCTCCACCCTACTGGCTATCCTGATGGCTATGCATATGCTTGGGGTGGGGGTGAGAGACAGTCAGGTGTCCAGGCCTGCTGCAAACACACACCAGCTGTGTGACCTTGGTTCAATTCCTTAACCTTTCTGCCTACTGTCATTTTCTAATCTGCAACATGGGAATGCAAAGTTTATTAAGAAAGACAATAGCTCATCTTCTAGCTACGGACTGTGTCCTGTGAGCCAACCATTGCCAGGTGATGTATCTGAACCATCTTGATTACCTCTCACAATGGTTTTTTATCATAGTCTAGCGTGTCCACCTTCACCTCCACATTTATGGCACCTACAGCCAGTGCTAACGAGAGCATGATTGGCATAAACACCTTCCTTCTCCTGGATGCCACAAGCAGTCTACAGTCATTGCCCAAAATGCACCTGTGCTGAGGTGACTTTCAAGTCCCAAGACAGCGTGGCTCATGTCGCCAACACAACACACTGGTCTCAGGCAGCGTCTTGGAATCGAACACATGAGAATCTGCAGCAAGACATGTGACTGTCCTCCCTAGACAGGACAAGAAAGAGCAGCATGACATCTCAGAGTAGGTTTTGCTACCCAAACAGCTCAGCACAGGTGGAAGTGACGCAAAAAGCATCTAGTCTACACCCAGAAGAATGCACAACCATGGGACACTTTGAACTAATCCTGGCCACAGCAAATATAAATTAAAATATCTATTTATATAAATCCAAACATTCAAATACACAGAAGTATCGGTGGAAGAAACTCTTCTTAGGAGCTACAGAGACAGTACCGTAATGGGAAGATGAAAGATAATTTTAAAGCCCAAAGATTAAACCTTGTACCTTTTGCATAATGATTTAACTAGAAAACCTCTAGCTAAGAGAGCTTTAGCTAGAAACCTTGAAACCAAGCAAGCTACCTAAGAACAATCTTATGAACTAAGTTGGGATGGGGGGATATTGACGAGGTTGTTTGGATTTCACAATTTTATCAGCTTGCTGGATGGAGGGCCAGGCTTCTAGTTCTGATTCTGAGTTAGGAAAGCATGACTCTAGAGTGACCTGAGATTTGTCAACAGAACTGGTCACCAGTCCTGTCCTTTGCACTAGCTGTGAAGATCAAATGGCGCAGGATTTATCATTCTCGTATGAGTTAAGTGTTCAGCGAATTCAAGTTGTTTATCACCTTTTCAAATTATTCTCCAGATGATTACAGCTTTAATTACACACTGTTTTGTGTTGGAAGGGCACAGTGCTGTTGGGACGGGACAAGATCCCCAATTAAATCTCTCTTAAGTGTGCATCACTGTTGTTGCTTCCTGAACATCAATAAAGACTGGCGCTGGTGGGATGACCGTGCTGCTGAACTTCTCTCTGATTTACCTGGAGTTGCCCTTAGGAGACAATGACGGGCTGCTGTTTCAAACCATGCAGGTACCGAATGCCTGACGGACCTTTGCGCTTTGAAGAAACAAGCTTTCCAAGTATCATGTTGATCCTCACTGCACAACTTCCTGAAGCTTGGCTGGGGTCTCTTTAGTTGCTATAGTCTATGGAGAAAGCACTGTCAGCATCTCACGACCCATTGCTAGTCCCATCTAGCCTCTGATGTTCTCCAAGGAACAGCATCTCTCGGGTGAACTCGCCAAATCAGATGAGCCTGGTTGGATGGCCAAAGACGATTGGCTGTTGATATCTAGCGCTCTTAATAGAAGATACGTCTCACTGTACTCAAAGCTTAATTGTTCCTGGCTTAATGGTGGCACTAACGCCAGTCTCATGCTTGTGATGTCAACCTAGCCAAGATAGCTGAAGCCACAACCAATAGCAGAGTGAGCCATCTCTGCCCTCATGATAGGGACACATACACACCCAGCAGCCATGGGAAAGTTTGTGGCCTACTTCCCTATGCATCTCTACAGCCTTTCAACCAGAGAAGTCTCAGCGGCTGAGGGATCTGTGCCATTAGCCACAGCACTACAAAATCACCCATGAGTATTCTCTGGCATCACGGTTATCTCTCCGACCAGGAGCAATTGGCCTTGTGTTTTAGACGGTAGCAATTGCTAACAAATGGCGCCTGGGCAACTGAATTGCAGCGAAGTAGGTGTCCCCTAAAAATGAAAATGGTGCAGGGGCTGGATGTGTAGCTTGGTGGTAAAGAGAATGTTTAGCAAGCACAGGGCCTTTGCTTTAACCCCAGAATGGAAGGGGGGGGAGGAAGGAGGGAGGAAGAAAGGAAGGCAGGAGGAGGGACGGAGGGAGGGAGGGCGAGTTCCAAATATTCCCTTCCAGACAAAAGAACCTACCAAGCCACCTTGGCTGTGTAATAAACCTAGCAATTACCCTCTGTGGCTAAGGGGCATCCTGGGTGTTATGATCCGGAGCCCCGGGGCAGGCATGGACTTGGCAGTCAGTGCACAGCATAAAGCAACACCAGGCTTGGAGCCCAGACTTTCTTTTCTTCAGAGGCTATGGCAGTGGAGGCAAACATACAAGGAAACTGCCGTGTTGTTCTATTTCTGACATAAGATATAGTATAGAGACTGTGATAAGTGACCTGTAGATAACTGTGACAGTCAGAATCCACTTAGTCTGTCCTGAGGTGAGGTCTCTAGATCTCAGTCACCGTGTGTGTGTGTGTGTGTGTGTGTATGTATGTGTGTGTGTGTGTGTGTGTGTGTGTGTAGTGTGTGTGTGTGTGTGTGTAGTGTGTGTGTGTGTAGTGTGTGTGTTGATATTTATACTGTTGATATCAACACATAATATGGAAAAGTTAACATGGAGGCTAGGGTTGCCCTGAACTTTTGACGCAGCAAATGACAGCTCCTGAACCACTACCTGATTGGCCTCTGCCACCATTAGAGAAGCTGGAGTTCTCAAGGCAGAGAACACCTTACCCAAATATTAAATTGAAACCTCCTGGCCTGCGCTCTCCTGTAGCACTGCTTTAAGACATATCAGAAAATGAAGATGGAGGGATGGGCTTCTCTGCTTTGTGGTCACTTTTAGCAAATGCATTCATCCAGATAAAGAAACCAACCTCTGCCGGCCCATCCCCTACCACTGCTGGGGCGCGGGGGGGGGCTCTCTCTGAGCTCTGCATTGCAAGCTCATAGACTTGACAACAATCCAGTCACTGAATATGGGTGAATCAAGTAACCCAAGTCCAGAAGATGGTAAGGGAAGTCAAAGGCAAGCTTTGAAATCAAGTATACACAAGTATTTTCCTCATTATAGGTGCTGTGGAGAATAACCAAGAACAGGAGGTAGCTCTTCTCTCAAAGGCTTTGAGACAAGACTCAGGTGGAAAGACTATAGGGTAATCAGCTGTGATATATAAGGAAATAAAAAGAATGCAGAAGTTGGGCATGGTAGCCTGTGCTTCTGGTCCCAGAAGTCTGGAGGCTGAGGCAGAAGGACCATGATTTCAAGGCTAGGTATACTGTGAGTTTCTGTGAAGAAAGACATGGGGGGAAGAAGAGGCAGATAACCTAACACTTCAAAAGCGGATCAAGCAGCACAAAGCCGGCATCAGAGCTTTCAAAGATGAGGAGTTTGACATAGAAAGCAGGTGCAGCAGCTCTTGCAGGTGAAAGAATCAAGAGGCCAAGGACACAAAGGGGAGAAGGGGCTCTTAGGGACTGAAGGGGAATGCTAGATATGAAAGCCACCCTGAAAGATTTACCTGTGACCCAAGGTGAACCAAGATAGACAGTTACCTCATCTGTACTCTGACCCTGAATGCTAGAGATGTAAAAAGTGACTGAGAAATCTCTGTCTGTGTGGAGTCCCTCACAGTGTCATAAGTAATGTAAGGTCCTTACACACTCCACAGGCCCTGGGTTCTGGATATAGCCAGTAACACAATGGCTAAGACTCTGTTACTGCTTTTGGTCTCAGGTGGGAATGAGCCCTGGGCTCTTCAAGATTGCACATCAGGTAGTTTCCCCTAGGATTTTGAATCTCACAACAGGCAGGAAGTTATTTGAATGGAATATAATAAGAGGAAAATCAAGTCTAAAGGGCTGCAAACCTCAGAATCATCCTTAATTTCTCTCTCTTCTCTCACGTGCTACACCAATCAGACTCAAATCCTGCTAATCCCACCTCCATGCCATTTCAGGCTTCCAGCAACTCCTATCCCAACATCACTTGCTTCCTTACTTTCCTATGATACAGTGTTATCATAAAGACATTCGGACTTTCTCTCTGTAGGTCATCAATTCATCCTGCTGAATAAACAAAAAATAGACATATTTCTAGGCATATACCTTTGTTGACACAGTTGTGCACATGGGAGCCATGACAGGCAAAATGTGAAATGCCAAGATATGCCACATAATTCAGGCTTCAATGCCCTCTTCACAAAGGAGGGCGGCATGGAGACAGCAGGCAAGCTTAGATGGAAGTAAGTAAGTTTTAGGGGAGAGCGGAGGCCGGGGAAAGAGTTCCTCCTAGCTCTACCTGTGGGATCTGCTCTGTAGGCTCTCGTCCGTGCTGCGGTTTTACCTGCCTTGGCTCATGATGTTTCAGGAAGATTACCAGCAACCAAGTTTCTTGGTAGCAAATCATATCTGGAGAAATGTGAGGGGACTTTAAATAAAGTCCTCCCATGCTTCCCTGGTGCTCTCAGCTTGAAGGCAAAGTGGCGTACTTAGCACTGACATTTTCCAAACATCAACGCCATATATTATCTATATGCAATATATCACAGTATTATAATCACATCTTGAAGTTTAACCAATATAATTTTAATTACTTTCTCAAATTCATGGTTAACACACTTACTACTCTGCTGGCTAACACTTTTCCTAGCACACATGAGCATGTGCATGCATGTGTGCTTGTGCATGCACATGAGCGTGTATCCGCACACACACACACTTTAATATAGACTCTGATATTTTCTATTACTTGGTTTTATCTCTGTTATTATTCAGTTGAAGACGAGAACTCAGAAACCAGAGACTTGCTGGTTTAATTTTGTTTGGACTCTCACCATCATCACAAGAGGAGCTTTTACAAGTAAATTAAGGCCATTTACAATTCCATCAGTATTTTTTTTTAAAAAAAAAAAACACTTTACTCTAGATTTATTTCTATGGAAGGAACGTATTATATTGGATCATGTATGGGACTCAACTATAGCCTCACCAGTCTGATTCTGAATAAACTCATGGTGAAAAGCAAAGGTCTCTATTTTCCACTCAAGTTTAGGTAAACAAAGATTCATCATGTGTCCTGGGTGAGTGGTCAGTGCTGGGCAGCCCTACAGATTTGTGGGAGAGCTCCCACAAGACTGACCTTTAATCATTTGACCTCCCAAAGATTCACAAGTTAGATCCTGGAGAGTGGTGGAACATTCAGAAGCGGCACCTAGTGGGAGGTGACTACGTCATGGGGGGGCATGACCTGTGAAGGGATAGAGCTGGTCTCACAGGACCTCAAGTCGTTCCCTTTAGAGTAGGCTATGGAGGAGGGCAAGATGCCCCCTTTCTGGCTCTCTTGTTTCTGTTATCATATGGTGCTTCCCTCCCGCACACATTTCCGCCATTCTGCTATCCAACGAGGAAGCCATTGCTAGAGACCAAAGAGCTGGGGCCACACCATCTCTCAGCCTCTAAGCTGGGAGCTCAGTGAACCCCTTTTCTTTGTGCAGGATGAAGCTGTGGACATGTCTTAAATCAGTGGAAAGAGACTAATACAGTGGTGATCAAAAGCTATCTTTATGACCTAGTGCCCAAGGGCTCATAGTTTCTTCTCTAGAGATGCCACACGTTGGTGCTCAGACTCACCAGGCAGGAAGAGATCACAATGGAGCTGAGTTAGCTGAACAAACCCATCATGACACCAATGACCCAAATGAGATCTCACCCTTGACAAAGACTTCTCCCCTGACTAGAGAACTATGTAGCTACCACAGTACAGTAGGAGAAAAGTACATATGACTAGAATATTGGCAGGCTTGGGGTATTTGACTCCGTGGTTTAATCTTTAGTCTGCATAGTTCACACTTTCTTCATCTGTCAAAAAGTCAGATGCAATTATGTGGTAGTATAACAATTGGGGTTTAGACAAGAACACATACATCACTTCAAATACATTTAAAGGTCTGCTTACTTCTCGTGGATGCTTATGTGTGTGAGCCCGTGTGAGTTTATGTGAGCCATGCATTGCCTGCAGAGAGCAGAAGAGGGTATCGGAAGCCCTGGATCTAGGGTTACAATCAGTTTTGGGCCGCCCTGTGGAGGCTGAGAATGGAGCCCAGGTCCATTCTCAGTGAGCCGTGAGCATCCTTAACTGCTAAATTTATTTCTCCTGCCCCTTCAGATATTTTTGACAGAGAAGATACAAACAGAGAAGCGGTTATTCAGGTGTGTTGACTATTGGCCCAACCAGATAATGGATGTCCTTGGAACCAAACTACAGCAGGAAGCATCACCATCCTTGATGGAAGAAAACAGGGGAGGAAGAAATGTCATCAGAATCCGAGGTGGAGCCACCAAGTGGAAGCTAAAACCAAGTTTGCCAGGCTCATGGGAGGTGGAGCCAAAGAGAAGACGCAGCCCAAGGTGGCAGGGGCTGGGGGCAGGGATTGGACAACATGGTTTCCTTCTAACTCGCTTCCTTTATCGCCCTAGGGCCTTTGAATGCCAGTGCCACCCTCTCCTGCAACACAAAACAGAAGAGAGCAGGGCTGAGATGGGATCCAAAGGCCAGCAGCTCAAGACGTGCCCAAGACTCCACATAATTACCATGAGGCTTAAGTGAGGCATCACATAAAAGCATCCATCACAGGACCTCATGCATACTTAGCTTTCAATAAAGGTTTGTTTAATAAGAGAGTACAGCCCACAGGGAGAGCAGGGTGACTCACAGGGTTACCGAACTACTGCTGCAGAGCCAAGATGCTTATTACTTTAATTTTTTTTGGAAAGAGTTAAAAAAAAAACTTCAGCAAAAATGTGTTGCCATCATCCAAACAGGAAACTGCAGATGGTATTTACAGTTTTCACAGAAGTGTCTCAGTTAAATTAATTGCTTATCTGTTAATTTTTTAAGCTGGCAGCTCTTTTTTTTTTCCCCAACGTGATCACTTTATGCAGAAACCAGCAGCCAATTAAATCAGAACGAATGACTGGCTAATGTTTAAGGTTGCTCCTGGCTCTGATTCCCTTCCAGTGCCCAGTGGCATCCATGATACAGTGATAAAAGGACCTGGGGTTAGTTCTGCTCCTTGTCAGGCTTAAGTATCACCTGAAACCATATTGACAAAATACCCTCTTCCAAAAATCTTGAACACCACTGGGCAAAACAGCAAGCATTTTAGTCTCTTGGCTTTGAAAGGGGACTTCCCTAAGATAATTTATGTGAAGAGTATGTTCGATCTTTTAAAAGGACACCAAAGGTTCCTTGTCCTCTTTAGGTTTTAATCTGCTCACAAAATATAAAAAAACCATTTATATATGGATGCAATGGAATTGAGATTTTAAATTCATAGACAGATTTGGAAACATCTAAGAAATAGTGATGCTGCCCATACAAGATGACAATAATAGTAGCAATAATAATAATAAATTATATTTATATGGTGCTTATTATCAGTGCCTAGCATTGTGCCCAGAACTTCACAACTATTGTATTAATTTTCCGACAGGCATGAAGTAGATGCTGGTCAATTTCCATTTTACATTTTATACAAAAAGCAATGGAAACCCAGAGAGACTCAGTAACTTGCTTATGTTTTGTGTTGGTTACTTTTTCTGTTCTGTGATAAATTACCATGACCAAAGCAACTTTTAGACAAGTGTTTATTCTGGCTCATAGTTCCAGGCAGGCAAGAGTCCACCATGGCAGGAGGGAAGAGTCCACCATGGCAGGAGGGAAGAGTCCACCATGGCAGGAGGGAAGAGTTCACCATGGCAGGAGGGAAGAGTCCACCATGGCAGGAGGGAAGAGTTCACCATGGCAGGAGGGAAGAGTCCACCATGGCAGGAGGGAAGAGTCCACCATGGCAGGAGGGAAGAGTCCATCAAGGCAGGAGGGAAGAGTTCACCATGGCAGGAGGGAAGAG
>JAQHUG010000138.1:5432266-5482895 GCA_028555095.1 Dicrostonyx torquatus | reverse complement strand
CTCTGACTCCACCCTTCTTTCTCCCAGCATTCAGTTTAGTTTTCCCTGCCTAGCTCTATTCTTTTGCTCTATCAGGCCAATCTTTATTAATTAACCAATTGTATTCACAGCATACAAAGGGGAATCCCACATCACAAGAGGTCCATGATGGCAGGGAGACAAGAGTGGTAAGTGGCAGGCATAGTGACAGGAAGCTGAGCGATCACAACTTCAACAGAAATACCAAGCAGGGAAAAAACTGAAAACTCACAGCTCTCCCCTACCTATGTACTTCCTCCAGCAAGGTTCCACCTCTTAAAGTTCCCATAATCTCCCCAGAGTGGTTCCATTGAGAACTAAGTCCCCATAATCTGCGGCATTTGAACACTTGGTCCCTAGCGGATGGCACTGTTTGGGGAGATTTAGGCAGGGGAGCTTTGCCAGAGGAAGTATGGAACAGGGGGCATTGAAGTCCAGAATCTAAACTCTTTATTGAAGTGTTATGCCAAGAAGGTCAAAGGAGGGTGTGTACAACCTCCATGGAAAATGACAAGACATTAGCTCCCTCTGTCACAATACTCTCTCCATGGCCTGCTCCTGCTGCTCTCAACAGTAACCTGTCTGTCACCCTCTTTCCCCACTCCAGCCATGAGTAGCTTTCATCCACACTCATTCTCACTAAGATTCTTCCATCCATAGGGCTTTGCACAGGCTGCCCGTCCCCTCCATCTACCTACTTGGAATAAATGTCACAGCCCTTGGACATATGTGGTACCTTATGGGGAAGTATGCACACGATCCAGGTTTGTCATGCCAGTTCAGACCTTCGTATGACACCTCCCACCACCCTTTCTAAAGAGCAGCCTCTGTCTGATTCTTTTCTCTTTCAAAAAACAACTCCAGCATGGTCACAAGACAGAGACACCACCACTATCCTAGCCTTTCCTCCCCCTGCTTTAGCCCTCAAGCAAGCTGCAGCACTAAGAGGCATGCCAGCACTGACTTTAAAGGCTCACTATCCCCTCTTCAGGCTCCCAACCCTCGCAGAGATCAGGGACCACATCAGTGCAGTTAGATTCACATCCTCTAACTGGCGCCATCTCACCTCCTTCCTTCATCCCTTGCCTCTCTTGTGTCTTTCTGTACCACAAATATCCTTCTAACAAAGGAGTTTCTGCGGGGGAGCAGGGGGAGAGAAATCTGTAGAAAAGGTTGAACATCCCTGGACAACCTCTGACATGTAACTTTGTGAAAAGAAGGATAAGTCTCCTTTCATCTTTATTCATCCATAGGCTGGTGCTCCATGGCTTTGGGCTATCACCATGCTCCTAGCCCATAAACACCAGCTGCCACTAGTCCAACCTATGGCAACTGTGCTGTTACAATGATCAAAACCATCTCTCCTCTTCCACTCATACCTCCTCTCCCTCTCCTCCACTCCCACCTTACTCCAATAGCAGCAGGGGGCTGACCTGGCCACTCTGGGTGTGAAAGCATCTGCAACCACTGACACAAGAAAAAGAAGAGGCTGGGAGTTCTGGCATTCCAAGTGGGAAGGTTGCTGACCTCTGGCCTGGAAAGCATATGGGACACACTGACCCCATGTGGGCTGCCCTGACCCCAGCCAGAGGCAGTCCCCAGGGCAGATTTTTGTCATCCCTCTCACTTCTGAAACAGACATTGATTTGGAAATATATACATAGGATTGCCAGCAAAACCCGGAATCTAATAATTTTACAGGAGCAAGAGGAGGAGACATAAGAAGGAAGAAGAGAGGAAAGAGAGGAGGGAAATACTTTAAACCGGACACACAGCACAGGATCTGATTTGTAGGCTTCCCCTCTGAAACCCATGTTGAACTTTAAACTCTATTTTGCAATATGAAGATACAGGACCCACAGAGATGATTAAGTCTCTGTCTTGATGGATAACTTTGTTCAGTAGCTAATAGCTTTGGGTTACTTTGTTTTATCTGAAGTAGTGAGTTTAACTAGTTCTTTTGCAGGAAGGCCCTCTATCTCCTAGCATGAGACACTCTGTACCACTTCAGGACATGTGTCAACAAACCCATTACTGCAATCCCTTGAGCTTGGAGGACTAGAACCATGAACCCAAATAATCCTGTTATATTTGTTATTCATCCAGTCTGCAGACTTAAGTAATTGCATCAGAGGATGAACAAAGACAATGCAACTCCCCTTTTATGGAGTAGCTGAAGCGGTCAACTGGTCAACCCCAGAAAGGTGGAAAATACAAAGTTCATGTTGCATACATCTACCACAATAAAAACGAAAAACAAAAGCAGAAGCCTTCAGCCTGGGCATTTCAACATCATTTCAATCCTTTCCTGCATTCATTAGCCCTAGACAATCACAAGGTTAAAACACTGCTCTGGAACAATTTCCTTTTTACATTTCTGCTATAAAGGAGCATGAAACAGAATGCTTTTTGATCAATAAGGCTACACTAATAATCCCAATAATGTCCAAATTTTGTAACTTCTAACAGGAATACATTTCTTGATGTTTCTAGAAGTACATGTGGATCATTAAGAAGTCCTTCGGGACCTGGTTGAGGGAGAAGCTGCATGCCATGCTGGCAGGAAAAGAAAGCACAACAAAGCAGAGGCTGCCTTTGCCGTGTGTGCCCAGGAAAGCATCCTTCCCCTCTGTGCGCACTTCAGTGGCTAAAGCAGGCACAGGAAATGGCAGGAGAATGTAACCCTGCTGAGTTGCACATGTAGAAGAGAGAGGCTTGGGGACCACTGCAAGCTCTCTGCTCACTCTAGGTTTTATAAATATTTCTGTATCAATTCCAAACTTCATTTTAGTCATAAGTTATAATAATAAAGACATAATGATTTAAATTATAGTGTATAATGACAAGGAAGAAAAACCAGTCCCTTCATCAAAGGATGTGGCCAACATCCTGCCATGTGTATCTTGCCCTAGTGCAACTGACTGCACCTGCTATTCTGCCAAAAGCAACATCTCCCTTCCTCCTCCCAGGACCTCTCAACCTTTTATCTGAGAGTCCAAAATCAGAGGAGTCGCAGGCACGGAAAGACTCGACGCTGCATGTTTTACTTGTGGGAGTAAAATGCACTCTTGGCCTCAGCAGAGGAGCACCTTTAAAAGAAAATGAAAGCTTCGAAGACATTCATTTATATTGGGCTTTTTGACCTCAGAAGATGCAGAAGTTGTGACATGTTTTCAGAGATGTCAGAGACTCTCTAAATCCACAGGGACAACATTTGCAAGTTCAGGTTGAAGCCAAAAGAAAGATCACTGCCCATTCTGTAATGTGCAGATGTACTTCTCTGCCAGGGAAAAGCCTCCACTTCTGGCCCTGTGAACAATGGAGCAAGCATAGGAAGCTATAAGCCCACACCAGGCATCCAGCATGCACTCGCGGGTCTGTGAAGCCAGAGAGTCACAGTGAGCATGTCAGATAATAGATACTGGAAGAGAGATCATGGGAATGGCTACCGACACCCGTTCAAATACAGATTAGGAAAACGTTTGTTGTCCTCTTGTCCTGGCAACTTTGCATTGCTTGGTAGGAAAACAGTCAAGATCAAGAAAGCTCACATCTTGTCTTTTGCATGTCTCCATCCAATTTAGCCATGTGATGACAAGCACAGATGTCCAGGCCTGTTACACATAACCCATAAATGGTAACATTGGGAATGTTTTCAAATATCTCTTGCAAAATGAGCAGATGCTGAAACAATTATTGGCTGAAACAGAAATGGAGAACAAAAAAAAAAAATGGAGTACAAAACCGAATCTTCAAGGCAGAGAATACAGTCGTGTAAGAGACTGGAGCCAACACAGGAGGACACTCAGCACTCTATGAGTTTGCTCTTTGTTGTTGACACTTTCTTCTGGGGTTATTTACATTGCATAAAGAAATAGTTCAGCTTCCGGCTACTGTTTGACCTTCACCTATACAGCAGCAAACTCATAGAGAAAGATAAATTTTTAAATGACAAAACATGACTAGGTTCTGATTCTGAGGAGGAATGAACCAAGGAACAGAAAGTGGATGGTTGTCTTCAGGAAGTCTCCATGGCAAACACAGGAACTGAGTGTCAAGAGCAGAGACTTTGAAGTCACGTATCTAACTGTAAATCCTTGCTCTGCTGCTTGCCAACAGCAAGACGGCTAAGCATGTCCACACAACCAAAGTCTCAACGCCTTTGCCTGCAACGGAAGGAAAAGAGTGTTTACTTTCCAGAGCTGGGGTGAGGATCAGATGAAACAATCAGTGTAAAGTCCTGACTTAGCAGATTACCCGTGGCACAGCCAGGCCTGGCAAAGCCTCTGCATCACCACTGGTGCCACTTCATATATTTCCAGGGAGGAGAATTCCTGAGCCAAAACCAGGTCAGCTCTTGACAGTGGCTTACTTGTCCCAATATGCAGAAAGATCAAGTGTGACTCTGGCAGACATTCTTTTCTCCAGTGTCACAATTTTCCGGCTTCATAGTCTACTCACCCGGAGATCAGGGGGTGACAGAATGAAGCATCTAGTTTTTTCTGTCTATCTTGATGGGCACTGCAAGGGGCAGGTTTTGTCTGTTGAGATTATTCTGTTGTTCAATCTCCAGGGATAGCAGTGGACATGTTGCTAGTAATAAAGCTGTACTTTCTGCCTTCAGTTTCCTGAGCACCCATGAGTGTCTGAGTTTGAGAGACAAAGACCATAATATTCCCTCATGCAAACAGATAAATGACAGGAACGAAATGGAACGAGATCAAATGGTTTCTGTGGCTTCCTCTAAATCATGTTTCCTCTACCAGAATGACATGCATTTATTTTTGGTGCCTTCTCGTTGAAGTGATGTCATGAGAGCATGCCCTTTTATCTGGCCCGGTAGCCTAAGTTTTAAATTAGCAAGGATCTGTAAGCCTTTGATTTGTATCCTTGTCTATGAATTAGAACCATTGATGAGCAGGCTCTACCCAGAACCTGACTCCCTGGCCCATCACTCATCACTCATAAGAATAACACACATCTGGAAGGTTGAGAGCTTTCTTGGTAAGGATGGTGGGCAGCTACACTGAGCATCATGGTCTCACCAAACCATACAGCTGTCATCACATCTTAGGGTACATGGAGAACACAAGCCCAGCTGGAGGCTGGTGAGCAGTCTTGAAGCTTTACCCGATAGACTAACCAAACAGACGCTGCTGCAATGACAATGCTGGGCTCCACAGTACACACATACACCCCTGCACCCATCCTCCCACCCTGCCTGCCATTTTTCCTCTAAAGCGTTTTTTCGCCGTCCGCAACTGTCCGCATTGTCTCATACAGTGACGGTGACCTCCCAGATACAGAGAGCCAGGAAGGAAAGTTTTCCTCTTCAGGTAGGCAAAATGGACAAGAACAGGCCAGTCCCAAGGTCACACTGGAGCAGAGAGATGAGCAGGAGAGCACACCCCCTTCCCCACTTCCCGTGTGAAGGACTCTAATAGTGAGTGGCACCAGATGATTCATGCAAGCTGGGAAGACAGAACTTAATCTAAAGCTGCAGCTGAGAATTCAGGGTACTGGTTTGAAGGGGCTGCATTTTATTCTTCAGCCTTCAGCCCCACTTGGCTATTTAAATAGCCTCAATCACTTCATGCCCCTACTTCCTTTCTTGCCCCTTCCTCTCAGCTACCCACTGCCCCAGCCAGGCCCTCTGCTGTAGTTCAGAAGGGAAGACCACACTGGCTTCCCTTCTCCCTTCAGACCAGCCTGCTTTCTTATTCTAGCTTCTTGTCCGACCTTCTTATGTTCTCCCTAGGTTCACTTGCCATGACTGGCAGCAGGAAAAGGAACAGAAAGAGCTCTTACCTGGAGCATGAACTCAGGGAAGGGCCTTTGCTTCGGGAGCAAGGATGGGGCAGGGAGAGCGTCAGCAAGTGTGGGTATAGGGGAAGAGATGGGCAAGGGGTAGCCTTGGCTCAGTGGTTGGCTGACTGTGCCCATACATGAATAAAGGAAAAGCAGCTCCCCCAGGAGACGGGGGACCAATCTGAACATATGTGTAACAATACACTGCTGTGCCAGGGGAGGGAGCATGCTTAATTTCTCCCCAAGGACCCCACAAAAGATGCTTTCAGGTTTGGGAGCCAAAACCCCTAGGGTTTATGGGCCATGACAGATGGCCACACCACACAGGCCACAGCACCGTTCTGTGGCCTGGGCCTCCTGCGTGACCTTGGCTGCCCACACCCTCATCTCCTCTGATTCTTTCCTGCTCTATGGTTTTCTCAAGGTTGGCCAAGATCACCAAGCTGAGGACTCAAGGATGCAGGACGACAATTTAACTCAAGAGGCATAGGGAGCATCCTCAGCTCTGATGTTCCTGCAGCAATTAAATACTGGCCCGATTTTAGGGACTTTAAGCCCATTTCACAACAATTATTTTCTTTTGATATTTTCCTGCCTTTTCCCCTTAAAAGTGGTGTCCCTGGTAGCCTTTCACCCACTTCTCCTGTCTGTCCCAAGTTTACCTCCATCTCGAGCCATGAGCTGCTACAGCCAGCGGCATGGTTTGGACAAGGTGGAACCAATTTTTGTGCTTATTATGTGTCAGAAACTTTTCTTAGTTTTGTTTGGATCAGTTCCCTGCCTGTGACTCAGGCTCC
This sequence comes from Dicrostonyx torquatus, assembly GCA_028555095.1. Lineage (NCBI taxonomy): Eukaryota > Metazoa > Chordata > Mammalia > Rodentia > Cricetidae > Dicrostonyx > Dicrostonyx torquatus. The sequence goes on along the minus strand of JAQHUG010000138.1, from coordinate 5,476,272 downwards.
TGGTCAATAGAATGGTGATAATGTTGTCTCTTGGCTACTGTGGGGCTTTAAGGATGGCACCCCAGGGCCTATGTGCCATGAATCTAGTATGGTGGTGGTATGATTTTGTCTTCTTGGAAATGTGAGGTCACAAGGTGCAAGAGTGGGAATAAAGACAGAAAGTAATTGAATTTATGCCTTTTAGCATAAAACTTATAGCAATTCTTACATAATTTTGTTAAGTGGAAAGTTCAAAATCCAAAACAGCATTTTGGATTATTTTTGCTATTAGTCCATAAAAACACTGCATTTATCCACATTAGCAGGTCCCCATCCTTTGGCGAGACTTGCCTTGTAAAACGGACCTGACCTTTGGGTTCCATTCACTTGAGGTGCTCAGCATTCTCAAACCACGCAGCCCACCCAGGAAGGGGCCCTGCGTGGTTAACACTGGTTCCCCAGCCTCAGAAGAACCACTCAATTCTGAACTGGCTGTCCATCTCTGCTTATTAAAAAGAGCTTTTTCTGAGACCCCCACGCCTTCAAAAATGGATTTTAGTTAATTCACCAACAAAAATCAGTGCCCTGTCAACAGCCTCTCCTACACTGAGAGCTGTCCTGGGACCTCTCCCTGGCTCATTATCCTCTTTTTGCAAGATGCTCTCCGCATCTATGTCGTGACCAACTGCCCTCCACCGCTGGCCTCACCAAATACCTGGCTATTTTAAACTGCCACACGTATTTTTCCAGGACCTATAATAAGACTTGGGGGGAAAAAGCAACCCAGTGGTCAAATGTTCCTTCTCATTTTCTCAACTCAGTGGCGAGGCCAGCTGCATCAATCGTCCTTAAGGAAAATCCCACCCCTGAAAGAAGCACATTCAACCCCAAGGAAGAGCACGGCTGTCTGGAGTCTGCTTGCCTGTGAACATAAGTGACCTTGAACCATGCTCTCCCTGTCTGTGACCTCCCCTTGAACGAATGACACGTGTTTCTCAGCAGCTGAGTGCCCAGCACTTCCTCCCAGGGTGGTTGAAATGTCTGATGGAGATGAATTTAAGAAAGAATACCGGCACTTCTTAGACAATGGTAGAAACCCACGACTGTTGCCACGAATACAATGTGTGGGAATGTATGCAACACCCGGCAGCACCTCGCACCCACAGCACATGATTCAAAGTGAGGGTCTTAAACTCAGTGTCCAGCGAAAGCGGCTCTGCCGAGTTGACGGTCACTATTAATAACTTTTTGACAGAGCCACAGCTTTGCTTCTTTGTTAAGAAAAGCGACGTCCATCGTGTGAGAAAGATGAAGGCGTACGCCTTTCCGTGAAGATGTGGCTTGGAAGGAAGCCAGTCAGCTGGATAAACATTTCACCGTGATGTCAGGAAGGACGTATTCCCTGTAGATACCAATGTTTGATGATATTTTACAAATCACACTTTATTATTTTATAATCCTTACGCCAAACAGGAAAGCTTCAGCCGAGCCAAAGTGGAAGCTAATTTCACGCTAGATGCCGTGCTATGAGAAAGGAGACTCTGGGGTACCCCACACCACCTTCAAGGTGCCTCTTCTTAGATGTTGGTTTCTTTTACAAAATAAGACAAGTATTTTCTACCTCTTGGAATTATTATGAAGATTTAATGATATTATTCTAAGGAAGCTTGTAACCTATAAGCTAAAGCTCACTAAGTACTAACGTTTATTGGCATATTACTGTGCCACTTAAGACATAAAGTCATGATTCTTAAGGTACACACCTTAACTGATTAACTGATTAACAGTTGACTAGAGATAACATAGTAAGGTTTGTTCATGCTCACTGTTAAGAGATAAGACAAACTCAACCAAAGAAATAAAATGGTTCAGGTCTTCTCCCATCTACAATGTGGGTGGCTCCCACAGACTGCATTGTTAGTGAGTGCTTGAGTCAGTTATATAGTTCAGAAATACAGATGTTGAATTAATGTGCTTGACTTATGAAAGGGGAACCTTTCCAGATGAATTTGGCCTCCATGATAGTCCAACCGGCATGATACCCTACTTAGAAATGACCTTGGACATTTATTGGATTCCCAATAAAAAGTTCCCTTGAAAATCAAGGACTTGAAGAGATAGCTTAGCTGTTAAGAGCACTTGCTACTCTGGCAGAGAACCGAGGTTCAACTCCCAACACCCACATAGTGTCTCAAAACTGTCTATAACTCCAGTTTCAGAAGATCTAATGGACACACATGTGATGGACATATAAACATGTAGACAAACACTCATACACATAAAATAAATATAAATTTTAAATCTTAAAAGCAAATCAATTACCCTAGCAATTTATAATGGACACTGCTGAGACTTCCTTCTGAGAAAACGTACTGTGTCTTTAGTGAATCCCTCTGCCAAGTCTTAAGATCACCAGTTAGAACCTTTACTCTTAGCTACAAGAATATTCCCCAGAGAAAAAGACTCTGTGATTCAGCCACTGCCAACCTCTGCTGCCACGCCTCTTTCCCCTCTCCGGTGACCTGTCTGAATTTGCTCTGCCTTAAGTCTGCTTGAACCCTCCAGACAGGGCCCTGTCATTCCTAAATGCCTGCTCAACTTTTCAAGTTCATCTTTAATGTCCCATTTTCTAGGAAACTTCAGGAGTGCCACCTTCCCACCTTGTCTGAATCAACAAGACTGTCCTCTGAGATTCCACAACTCACAAACTTACATTTACTTTAATAGATATTTATATTAATCTATGCATTTATATACTACTACCTGTCTGCTTGACTACGTGCTCTTGGACAGGACTTTAATTTCATATTTAAACATTCATGTATAGCACAACACCTTTACTTAACAGGTGCTCATCAGTAACTGTTTAATGAATATTCAAAAATTAAAATTGTTACAACTTATTAGGCACTTACTATATGAGAATCACAGGTTATGCTATAAAGGTGTGTGTATGTGAGTGTGTGATGTGTACATTAATGGACTTAATCTCACAAGTCCATAATGCATACATCACATTCAAGGAACCCAGTACTTCCAGATTTGGTAACTTTCTTAAGGGGACATATCTAGTATAACACCTATTTAGTGAGCCAGTCACAAACTGAAGCCACATCTGATCTTAGGCTCTAATTACGTCACTGCTGTTACCTTACTGAAGTCTATCATCCAATCCGCATGCTTTCAGTGATTGCACTGTAACATTATATTATCACATAGCTGAAAATCTTAGACATTAGATTAATCTAAATGTACAAGATGTCACTAGAGCAAGGGAGGGAGCTTGGCTAGCAGAGTATTTGCATAGAATGCACAAGGCCCTGGGTTGGCCTCCCAGCCATGGTGATATACTTAGGTTCCCAGCACTCAGAGGTAGACAAGATGATCAGAACATTGGGACCATCTTTTGGTACATATCAAGGTTCAAGGCCAGCATGGGGCACAAAAAAGCTCTGTCTCAAAAAAAAAAGTAAGAAGAAAGAAGACAGACAGACTTCATGAAATAAATCTACAAAATACTACAAATGCCTATAAAGCTTGAATGTGTTTGCACATGCACGAGTGTGCTAACGTATGTGTGAGTGTGCATAGCAGGCCAGAGGCCAACCTTGAGAATACCATCCTAGGTGCTAGTCACCTTGTTCTTTGAGACAGAGTCTCTCACGGAGACCTGAAGCCCTGGGATTTTTACTATGTGTTGTTACTTTAAATTTTAAAATTAGGAATTAAGAATTCTAGCAGTAAATATCTAAGACATTGTCCTGTGTATTTTCAGAGAAAACAACAAATCCTTTCTAATAGTAATATCCAAACGATGATATTCTGTCCCAGCATTTCTCAAAGAAGCTAAGCTCTTGGAGATGTTCCCGAAAAAACAAACAGGCAAATAATTTTGGAAACTGTGTACCACAGAGCCGGCCTCCTGGAGAGTCACAAATCACTCATGTGAAAGACTTCTTCAAATTCTGCAATGTGGGTTTGAAAAAAGCTAGGCATAGTCCTTGAGTGTCCCAATATATTATACTTCAGAACCCTGACAAAGAACTAAGTGGATGAAGAAATAAAAAGAAAAGGAAAGGAAAGGAAAAGGAAAGGACATGGCTTCTCCTAGTCATGGAGGAGAAAATTTATGGATACATGGGAGAGCATAGCCAGAGACAGGCACAGGGACATCTGGGAGAGTCCAGAGTAGACATGACCAGACTATTGGGCCATGTGTGGAGAGAGAAAGGGGAAGAAAAGAGAGAGAAACCAGGTGCAGCAGCAAGGAGACCAAAGATACAAAAGGGTTGAGTAACCAAAATGTCTGGATTCTATAGCAAGGAGCCTTTGGTGGAAGGGCAGCTCAACCTCTGGACTGGAGAATTCAGGGTGGAGGGAGGGGTTTGCCAGCCATACCGTGTAATAGGTAGGGACTGAGCATGCTGGGAGAACCTGGCAGCCAGGTCCCCTTTGATACGTTAAATAGGCACCTCAGCCATTAGTCCCAAAGTCTGAGATTTAATGCTAAGGTCCTGTGGAGAACACACAGGAACACTGATTCTAGCAATAGTTTCTTCAACTCAAAATAAACAGCCAAAAGCACAAAGTCAGTGTTCTTTGCGGTATACATAGGCTCCATAGTCATGGGCTGTTTACTGATATTTTCATTGAACTTCATGAGCTATTTTTCACATTTTACCCGACCCCCCCTTTTAAATTTTTATTGCTTCCTCCTAGTAGAGAGAATTTTTAGTGAGTTGACATACAAATCATAAAGGATACACCATCATTGAAGGGCTGCTGTCAAAGTTAAACCGGATGAACTATAATAGTGTGTGTGTGTGTGCACGCGCGTGCATGTGTGTGTGTGCATGTGTGTGTGTGTTCATAGAAGCAAAGACTAAAATTAGCATTTTCCTCTATTAGAGCTGTGTACCAAATTTAGCTCCCACTTTCTAAGAGTTAAGCAAAGAGGGAGGAAGCAAGATGCATCATGCCTATAAGAGGAATAAACCAACAAACAGTATGGTTGTTCCTGGTACGGAGGGCTCCAGCAAGATCTCCTACAGAATGTCACAATGAGGCCATTATGGCGTGTGTGAACAAGACCTTCATACACATCCCACTGTAAAATCCACTGTAGTACTCAGCTGTTCATGAGCAGAGCTGCTGAGGACACTATCCTCCTCTCTGGAGGAGCGGCTAGACTGCTATGATGTCTGGTAACCAGACTTTTGGTGTGGACAGGAGATCAAGCACTGATGGGCAGCTCGCTCCTTGCTGGGCTGGGCAAAAATGCCGTCATGCTCTGGCTGCTATAACAAAACACAACAGCTCGCAAATAAACAGATTTCAAAGAAAAAAATATTTCTCCCAGTTCTAGAAGCTGGGTGTCCAAGAACAAGGTGCTAGGCAATCCAGGGCCTGGTTGAGAACTCATTTCTTATCATCACATTCTCTCCAATCAGGATTCATCTTCACTAGGCTTGGCAGAGGCAGCATCAAGTCTGGCATCTTACCCAGAAGTCGTCCGTCCTCTGGCCGGTACCTTGAAAGCAGGGTCCACACACGCTGTATCTTAGTGTTTTCTCTTTTCACACACGCTCCCTGGGGTCAGCTAAGGGCCTCTTTTGTGCAGTCCAGGAACATTCCTCTGTCTCAGCACCATCAGTCTCGCTGTGGGCAGATTCCCAGCCATCTGTCCCTCCTTACTTCTTGAGCTCTCCCTGAAGTCTGCTTGGAAAATGTTCTTTTGGCTATTAGTTCCCAAACCTGTTTCTTTCCTTGCTCAAGCTAGATGGGTTGGGTAGGGAATCATATTTCTTTAAATATAATCATATTTCTTTTACATTTGGAGCGAGAGAAGACTTGGCTTCAATTTTTTAGTCTACTGTGTAACGAATTAATAATATGTGAAGCTGAGCACTAGGACTGGACATTTCCAGTCCCCTCTCTTTCCCTGAAATCTCTCCTGTCCTCACTTACATTATCACAGTTATTCCTCAAGAACACATTTTCAGTCAGCCAGCAACTAAATCTGTGGTCTTATTTTAACACCATACAGAGTTCTAAAATTTAAAAATAGCACGGAGTGTTTTGTGCACTTACCAGAAGAGAAAAACGGATTGTGTAGATGTCATTTTCTTAGCAATTTGAATAATGAATTAATTTTACCGGTGAATGTATCAAAGTAGGCTTGTTTTCCACAAAAGAGTCTGTGCCATCTATTCATCCTGTGAGTCAGCTCAAGGGAAGAATCGCTAGACAACATCCATTCAGTAGCCGGGCCACAGACTCTTTGCTTTGTGTGTTGAGTCTAAGCCTCTGTCACCACCAGGCCTTCTGCCAACACAATGATGGATTCACAGCTCTTCTAGCCTGATTGAGAACCCCCAGCTTTTATGACATGAACCCCCTTTGCCCTTTGAGCAGTCTGTTTGGGGGCAGTCCCCTGCTGGCTGGCGCTGAAACAGCAGCTTCGAACTGCCCTTTGCGGTCCTCTTGGCACTGGGCCCAGCCAACACCTGCTCCCTTCCAGAAGCTTTTGGTGACCTCTACAAACACGCACGTGCACACACACAAACATGCATGTACACTTGTGCGCACACGCCCCTTTAGATAAAGAAGAACGCTTAGTTACTATCTTACCCTCCATGAACAGATGCTCCAGGCTCCGGGACTTTAAAGGATCTCCTGGTCCACTGTCGCTGAGGCAGACAGTGTTTTCAGTCATATGGTGCCTAAATCTTTAACAGCTTAAGGGTCCTGATATAAAAGTGGGAGAACTGGCAGAAGGTTGCGCTCCCAGAATTCACCACGGAGTGGTAAGTAGAAGTCAAAAGAGATGGGCTGACCTGGGCACTCCAAGGCAGGCTCTGAGCTCCCTTCAGCTGCTGCCTCCCAGCCCCACAATGGAGACTGCTCCTTAGGAGGTCTCCTTAGGAGGAAATCTTCCCCAAAGACACAGAAAGAAGGTAGATATTTGTTCTATATTTTCTATGTGAGATTACCCCCAAAAAGCACTCTTAAGAGAATAATCTGAGTAAACACAGGATCAAAAAATACTTTCTTCCTATATGATATTTTATTTTATTGTGAAACTATTAGGCAAGATAGTGTCTACCAGCATTCCGGAAATGTGGAGTGACCTGAAAATGTTTACTGGTCTTTGGAATGTCTGTCAACTCTATCCTCGGCTGAGCATTTTTTGATCCACTTGTCCTTATTATGAACTTGAAAAATAATTGGAATTTTTCATGGCTGCTTTAAACTACTATATTTAGCATCGTATTTATGTTTAGAACAGAACCACACAGACACAAACGTGCATATACATATATCTATTTTAATGTAAGTTCCCCCCACTTTAAGACACATGGTGCAGGAATTCATTCTTGAGACATCAATCTCATGCTGTATCAGTTCTTCTAACACAGCACTCTAGAGATGAGAACTCACAGAAAACACAAGAGAAGTGCAACCTTTCAAACACTAATCTGCATGAACAGGAAACAGCAGGCCTGCTAATTTGCATCAACAGGAAATATCACGCCTTGGGACTGTGTTTTAAGATGGAGTTTTTGTCATAGGGACAGAGGTGCAGAAGTCCAGGTGTGTGACAGGGCAACATTCTGAAGGGACACCTTCTATCCCAAATCCAGAAACTTTCCCCATCACCAGGGAATTCATAGTGCAGGTGACTCGGGAGCTCAGCCTAGGGGCAGTGACATTCGAGTGGACATTGACAGAACACTACCACAGGAGGTGATTAGAAAAACACAGCCAGGACATGCATGGATGGCCACAGTCATTCATGTGCCACAGGAGGACAAATGTTTGCAGAGAAAAGGAAAAGGAATGCTTAACAGAGTTTCACAGGAAAAAAAAATATTTACTGTGTTCAATCACCAAGTCTATTGAAGGCAATTTAAGGCATTAAAAACAAGATTATCATTTAAAATTGTAATGAGAGATGTCACAACTACGCACGCAGATGTGACTGAATAGAAATCTGCCAGATTTGCTACAATCCACACACGCCAGGCCTTATCCTGGGAATCGCCCCACTGCGTACAGCTGTGTGGAGCCTTTATTCAGCACCCCGAAGTGTGTCGGACACCAGGAGCTTTGGCAGACACAGCTCTGTGGTACGTTGTGATGCTGGCCATCTGAGGATAGTCTGGGGGGATGAACAAAGCACACGCTGTGCCACACACTACATGCCCCTCACGCATCGCTCCTTGTACACTCTGGGTATTCTAGAGAATGATGATGTTTCTATCCAGAGAAATAGATACAGGCAAATAAAACTCAACTTATTTATGGCCAACGGGCCAGGATAGTCTACATAGACCCTTTACAGATCTTTTTTTTTTTTAAATAGCTTCACATAATCCCAAAATCTAGGACTGATTCTGCTGTTCTGGGTGACTTTACTTGGGTAACAGTAGACTCTACTGTAAAGAAATGTGAAGGAAATGCTCAATTATTAGTCAGAAAATCACAAAAATATGGAATTAAATAAAACAAGGTGTCTCAACTTCAACACTATTAGCATTTAATACTCTTCGTGGTGAATGTTGTTAAACGTTCCCTTTTCTTTGGTCTGTAGACATTGTCCTCCCATGAGCTCTTGACTGTGGTCATTCATTCATGTCCTGGCTGCGATTTCTATCACCTCTGGTGTTAGCTAGTGTCTGTCACGGTCCACTCAAATGCCACTGCCCCTTGGCTGAGCTTCCTGGGGAACCTGCTGTATGTGTTCCTTGTCCTATGTTTGTGTTACCACTGGCTTCTACCAACTAGATGCCAAGAGTGCCCCCCTGCTTCCCAGCTGTGACAAGGCAGATCATCTCCAGATGTTGTCAAAAATCCCCCCTCAAATAAACCACCCCATTCGAACCAGTAGTTTAGGAAAGCTGGTGGCTCATGGAGGTCTTCGAGGCCTGCTTCACATCCTGACCAATAGCTTCCAGCAGAGATGCAACACCCTTAGCTTCCTCTAAGCAACTGGAGCCCTCAGTTGACCTATTCCATTTAACCTTTCCTTTTTACATTTGCTTAACATTTTCCCTCAGACACGCCATTCCATTTCAGCTCTGTGAGTACAAGGTAAACAAAACATAATCCTTCCACTGAAGGAGTTCAGAATTTTAAAGAGGAAACAGAATTGTACACAAAGAGGTCAGGGACCTCTGAGGTAAATGTGTTTGCTGTGAGGTCTGGTGGTCCAAATTCAGATCCTCAGGACGTACGTGGTGGAAGGAGAGAACCAAGTCCTGCAAGTCATATCTGATCTCACAAACCCTCCCTCATACTCTTACACCAAGAAAGCCAAATGCCCGCGGGCCTTGGCATCGCAACATTCCCGCGCCCCTTTCCCTTTCAGCTGCATCTCATCTCAATAACATCTGGCTTCATCTTCACCCGGGGCTTGGCTAAGAGATTATGAAGAATGAGTATTCTAGTGTTCTATCCACTACTCATCCATCCAGGGTGAGCATGGCAGGGTTTGGATGTGGGTGGACATCCTTTTGAGAGTCCTGTGGTCAGGAGAGATGTGGGGCTGCCGTGTACACAGCTGAGCTGCTCATGCTCAGGTATGAAGAAGGACTGAGAAGGTTAAAGCAATCTGGTTTTAGTATTCTCATATTCATCTTGCTTTTCCCAAGCTTGTGGTATGTTAAATCATTGTACATTGGTGTATGTGTGGTAGAGTCCTTTTACCTGTGTAATTAGATAAATTATGGAAAAGTGCCACCTATCGCGATTATCAATCACGATTAGTAAGTGAAGAAAGAACTATACGCTCTACCTACCTCCCGCCCTTCTTCCAGAGGTGATTACACAACGGCATCTGGATTCTGTGCTTGTGCTTAGTATCCCGCGTAATGAAGCTCTGCAGCGCGACAACAGCCGTGCTGAATTCCCAAGGCTCCCAGGAAGCACACTCTGCTGTGCACTCAGTGTGAGCAGCATTTTGCACGATTCTCTTACACCTCCTTTGCTTTTGGGATGTGACCCTGCAGTTTCTTTATTCCCTCCCTGGCCACACCGTTCTAGTTCACTGACTCCTGCTCCTCTACTTAATTCTGCAGGGCACAGTTCTGAGTTCTACGGCTCTACCTTTGTCCTATGTAACTTAATGGGTTTAAGTAATGGTTATCAGTGTCCCAAGCTGACTTCTTGTCCAGAAGTTTTGTCTAATTGAACACCAGAAACCTTGGGTCTACTGTCAAGGCAGGAACCGGATGGACCAGTTTGGATGTTAGAACGTGAGCAAAGTTTTCTCCAAAAGAAACTTTCTTTTCTTGAGAGAGAGAGTGAGTTTCTCTGTCTCTCTGTGTCTGTCTCTGTGTATGTGTGCGTGCACATGCGTGCTCGTGTATCCTTGTGTTTCTTTGCCTCTGTCTGTTTTTCTCTATATCTCTGTCTCTCCCTTCTTTCCTTCTCCCTCTCAGATAAGGATGAGGAATTCTGTAGCTCTGATTTAAGCCATGCAGAACTCCACTGAAGGATCCAGAATGCACTGGTACACATGACAAAGAAAAGGAGATACGCTCATCTTTGAAGACCTCATTGAAGTGCTGGAAGAATCAATCCAGAAGTCTGCATGTAGGCTGCTTCTATAGGCAATAACAAATGTCATGCTATTAAGCTAGTTTCACTTTGGTCTCATGTTATATAAAGGAGGAAACGGTCTCATTGGTGATATCATGTGTATGTTTCCTGAATTTTAAAAATTACATTATTTGTTAGGCATGCATGGGAATTCAGAGGGCTACTTTTGGGAACTGATTATTTCCTTTTACTGTGGATTGCAGGGATCAAACCTCAGATCTTCAGGTTTGCCCATAAGTGTTTTACCTACCGATTTGCCTCGTTGGCCCTAAGATCTTCATGTTAACCATCATGTCTGCTCCATAATCCAGCACCATGTCCGTGGACATCTTGATGTGGTTATCTCACAGTCCTACCCCACTAACTCATCCAAGAGTACTGGATGGCCTTCTCTGTCCAAACGTGTTTCTCCCCTGGACCTTTCTGCCTATGAGATGTTGCGGTATACTTGAGCCAAACCATAGGAATTGCCTTGGACAACCACCCCCTCTTATCCATGTTCACTTTCTCCATCTGCTCTTTTACCTACAAATACTATTTAATGTTTTCACTTGTTCTCTTCAACCCTATTTCCCAGACAAAACTCCTGGCTTCCTTCACTTGGCCATACACTGGCCTCAAGCCCAACCTCCCCGCTCCTCTCTAGGCTTCCTCGTGGTCTCTCATTGCAGTTGGAGTAGTTCTGCTGAACTGCCACTCCAATCACTCACATTCCCACTTGAAACCCACAGTGACACTCAACGCTTAAGCGCTATACCTTTGCCTACCAGATCCCATATGCTGAGGCTTCTCGACTCAGTGTCCTCCATCACTCAGCCACTTAGGCTTCCTGCACTCTGCTGTGTGCCCTCAAACCAAGCTCACCCCACTTTAGGATGTCACACTTGTTCTCCCTTCTGCAGCCATTGTTCATGTCTCAGAAGCCATACCTCCTCAGACAGCCATCACCGCTCAGCTCATGTACCCCTGTGTCATCTGGGCATACTGAACCCATTTTCTGGCATAATCGTCTTTATTGACTTACTGGTTTATCTGTTTGTCATTGCTTATTCATTGAGGTGGGGGTCTTGTCAGCCTTGTTCAGTGATGTGTTGCCACTTTCTAAATTGTCACTCTTGAGAAAGTGAATGGATGGCTCCAAGGATCAACTAATAGGTCATGGGGAAACACTGTACTGCTTTCTTAGGTTTTTTTTTTTTGTTGTTGTTGTTTTGTTTTTTTCTGAAAGGATGTCTAAATACCATTTTTTAAGTTGCACACAGTGAAGCCAGACTCAAGCCATCTAGATCATACTAACTACGGCGACCTTGGGTAAGGCAAAGTTAATGTCTCCTACCCAAACATTAATAGTATCTACCTTATAGAAGTGGAACAATGGCCAGAATAGTACATGAAAGGGCTGAGAACAAGGTCTGACATAGAAGAACGTCGTGCAAGTTTGACAACCGTGGTAATTACTCTCTCTCTCTAGAGCTGAAATGGATAAATACAACCCACGCATCAAATCCACCTCTTTCTGTTTTTTTAAACTAAGGCTTTATTGAATCGTTGCCATATTGATTCATTTATATTTTGTCTATGGCTGGTTTTATTCTATAACAATAGAGTTGATTAGTTGAAACATAAAAGCAGTTATGGCCCCAAACTTAAAATATATGCTATATGATATTTTGAAAAGAAATGAATGCAAACCACTATTTTATATTTATTCTATCCCAGGAATTTACATCAATGTGCATAAACATAGCAATGATGGCTCTTTATAGTTATCCTGACTGAAGTACCAAAAAAAAAAAAAAGAAGAAGAAAAAGTCACCTACAGCCTTCAGAATCTGGGACCTTGATTTCATCTTTTGGGCCCCAAGTTATTCAATGCTATTTAAAAGTAAATGGCAAAGTTGTTGATCTTGATTGCCCAAGTTGCCCTGCCTGGAGGGCTGCTCAGGGACACACACGGTGGAGCACTGCTGGTGGCTGCGGCTAACTTCTCCATGAATCCCTTTAAATCAGTAAGCAGAACTCGAGTGATTACTAACAGCCCTCTGGTATAACAACCCTTAGAAAAAATGTTGACAATGAATCTTTTGAGCCTGCAATGAAAGAGCAAGATGGCTCAGTAAGTAAAGGCTCCTACCTCCAAGCCTGATGACCTGAGTTCAATCCTGGGAACCAAACTTAAGATGTGCACTATATAACACTTTACAGAAACGTAAACTTCCACAAGTTGTAGTCTGACCTCCAGTAACAGTAACAATGGCTTATTTAAAGAACAACTCAAATCACACACACAAACACAGACACACACACATACACACACAAATGTATTTTCTTTTAAAGTTTTTCAATGCTAGTTTCTGAGTTAGGCCCTCAGTTTCCTGTGGCATACACTGTAGGCTGAGTCTCATAAAAACCACACAATTTCAGCCCTGCTATGCTTGCCTCCATCTGAGATATCGGAACACAAACATGTGCCAGCATCTCTTCCCGTGGAAGGCAACTGCGTTTCACAGTGCCAGACAAAACGACGTGAGCACAAAGCTGTCGGGACCACCTTTCCAGTGTCTGCCCTTTGTCTCAAACACAGACTCGCTGCTTGGGCTGCCACAACTACAGTGAGCATGCGGGAACAGGGACCAGAAAGCCATTTGAGCCTTAAATATGGACCACAAACAGCAAAGCCCGCCTGTGCTCTGGACAGAGGAATGCATCAGTCTCGCATCAGCCAGGGTCGCTGTGCTTCCTGTAACTTCTAACAAAAGTCCCTCCTAAATGCCATATTTGCCCAGCTGAGGAGCTAATAGAAGCAACACAGTATGAGAGAGCCCACCAGGGGCAAGATGAGACTCTGGCCCTTCCATTGTATTAACAGTATTAGCTGGGGGACTTAATGTCATTAAGCTCATTCACCTGTTCTGCAATCCCAACACTGAGCGACAGAGCAAAATGAGCTGCTACATGCGTGCGGGCACTCTGTTCGCTCCCACCACATGTTTGCAGTCTAAGATCCAAGCCTAAGGGATGGTGCTGCCCATAGTAGGCTGGGCCTTTCCTTGTCAATCAACACGTGGACAGTGCCCTGCAGACATGCATGCAGGCCAGCCTGGTCTGGGTATTCTCTCACCGCAACTTTCCTCCCTGAGGAGTCTAGATTATCTCAAGATGACACCAGAAACTTTCATAGCGCCTTATTGTTTATTAGCGTATGTGTGGATGGATATTCTTCCGTGTATGTGAGGAAAGGCTGTCTGATCGGTTCAGTTACCCTACCATCCAAAACTTAGAGACCTTTAATGTTCCCACAAAACTTAACTCACTAATATCTCCTAAGTCATAATTTCAAGAGAGTGGTCTGAAAAGAAATTGACAATTCTAACTCAGTCGGCAATTTGGGATCACACTTTGAGCTGGGTGTCTTTCACCCAAGGTAAAGAGTCTGGCTGAAGGTGGAAGTCGAGCCCTGTAAAAAAGGAGAAGAGAGCAAAACTCTAAGGAAGGTAATGAAGACTTCTGCATTTCATCCATCTCTGGTTCAGCATTATTACTACTTTTAGCCTAAAGTTACTTTGGCTAAAAATTAATTGTACCTTGAAAACGCTTTCTATCATCTCATACTTCATAAAAATGAAGACATATGAGCAATTTATAGACCTGAAAGTTGAAACAACCCTGTGTATTAGGTTTGGAGACAATCTGAGTTAAGCTCTTTGCTTCCTTGGGTGGGAGTGGAAATGATAGGGTCTCCTGTGTAGCCCCGGTTGGTCTAGAATTCACTATGTAGGCCAGACTGGCCTGGAACTTACGGCCATTCTCTGGCCTCTGTGTCCCAAGTGCTGAGATTGGCGGCATGTGACATCACACTCAGCTTTCGCTTTCTGCTTCCATTTTAGGGAGTTTGAATGTTTGACAAAAACTTGAAGGTGAAAATCCTTTTCCTAATGAGACCAGCTTCAGCCACAGACCCATGACCTCTCAGTTGACACCAAAAGAAGCCATCTACTTTTTCTAAGACCACAGTTACCATTTAAACAAAAAGTCCTCCTTGGGATGTCATTGAGCCTTTTTGTAATTTATCAAATATAATGGTATTATAAATATTTTTTATTTGTCCCTTCCAGATAAAGTATATATTTCTAATTAGCAGTTAATAATTTATTGGGCACCTGCTGCTTACTAGACGTTTTCCTAGGCAGTGTTGGACCAGTGACTTCTGCTGTGACGTCTCACAGCCCTTGAACGTCGAGTTTTCAAAGCAGCAGAGCAGAGCACTCTGGGTTACACTCTCACTCGATGACAAGGCAGCCTCCAAGCTCTGCTGACACGCGCGTGTATAATACGGCCTTGACTCCGATGGAACCTGGGCGCTACAGCTGATCTTACGTGGAGGAAATGGTAATAGCATCTACAACACATTTTCTTTCTCCTTTCTTTCTTTTCCCTCCTGTCGTTTCTTCTCAGTGCTAGGGACCAAACCCATGTCTTATACAGACTGGGCTAGCACTCTCCCACTGAGCCACCTCCAACCCCTGAGACAAGTTTTCTGAAGCCACAAAAGAGCACCGTGGACACTGTGACAAGGAGAGTCGGCTCAGTGGCACTGGCAGGTCAGTCCGTGAAGGCGGCGGCGAGGTGTCTCTAAAGACCTTTCTGGGTGTCATCATTTCAAGTTTACCTATGATGACTTCAGCTTTGAGAGTGAGGGAGCATGAGAAGACACAGAATAAGGGGACATGAACAGAGGAAATAGAAAGGTAGAAGGGATGTAATTATATTTTGATTAAAATATATTAAAATAAAATGATATATATTAAATATAGAATTATAAAAAATGAAGGGGAGAGTGGGTATCTGAGCACTGTCTTAGCTTATCAAAGAGTTTTTAATAACAGGAGCCTTAAAAATAAAAAGCACAGGATTGAAGCACAAAGCGTCCTTGGCCTTTGGCAAGCCACCTGGCAAAGGTCACCTTAGGCCTTTCCTCTGAGATAATCCCTGTCAGAACAAAGCTAACTGTAGCCTTTTCTCCATCTTGTCAGAGAGATAACTTGTAGAATAGACTGGCTCTCCTCCAACAAAGAAGCACTGCGGACGCATGATTCCCGGAATAGCGCCGCCCTTTCTGGAGACTCACAAGGCTCAGGAATTGCAGTCTTCCACTGAGAGCTGCTTTTAGATTAGAGTTTTTTTTCTACTTACTTTGCAATAAAAAGTACATAATTGTTTTATATATATAGATATATGTATGTATATTTATATATATGAGTAATTTTCAATGGCATAGTATCTGTCAGAATGAAAATAACATTCATATTTAGCCTAGAGAAAAACCTATATACTATCTATTAATTGAAAAAAAGTGTCTGTTAAAAGAAAAAAATGCTTGGCAGTGGTGGCACCTGCCTTTAATCCCAGCACTTGGTAGGTAGAGGCAGACGGATCTCTGTGAGTTTAAGGCCAGAGCTAGTTCCAGGACAGGCACCAAACTACACAGAGAAACCCTGTCTCAAGAAGAAAAGATGCTAACTCTATCAAATTGTACAAGCTAATTATCCTCCAACTTTGAGTAAGTACAAAGGTCAAAGGCTAATATGTAGCTTAATCAGAAAATTATGTAAATTAGCCCAAGTCAAGCATATCACATAACCCCACAATCAGTGAAATGCGTGCGTCACCCGAGAGTCAAGGGAGACTTCCAGCCCTTTGACTGTCAAGGGGAAGAAGGAAAGCCTGAAGCAGGTGAGTCCTGTCGCTGCAGGGCTTTGGTTGATTTTAACAAAGAGAAACCGTGGCACTGGGGCAGGGGAAGAGACGCCAGCAATCCACGGGAGGAGTGATTTCAGCAATGTCACTGACATGTGAGCACCAGGAAGGCAGGGTGTTTGGGTTTGTCCGATCCCCACTACCCAGCGCATAGCAGGTCTTCAGCAAATCTTCTGGAGTGACAGTGGAACAAGAAACATGAGCAAACATGGCACGGTTGAGTTCAACAAACACAGCTCTGTGTCACAACTTACAGCTTTTCTCCCTGAGGTAATCTCTTATCCATGATCCACCCGTGAACAAATATAAACATAAAACAACACTGAAACAGTATTTAATTTTCTAAACCCAACAACAATATTCTCTGTGTTTGCATGAATCGCCCTTAACTCTACTAATATTAAATATTCCTAAATATTTGAAGCCATCTAGTATGTCAACATATTCAAATAAGGAAGCACCAAGAAATAGAAGCATGGGTTTTCAGCCCAAGAGTCGCCATGAAATAAAACCCTAATATAACCGATTTGCAGCATCAAATTCCACCTGAGCATTGTCAGCTTTGTCCACTGACACCGTTCTAAAGGGCTCCTCTGCACCTACAGACAGAAAAAGCTTCGTCATTTTCCCTTACTGCTCAAACCTCACCCACACCTTTAAAAAGGTCTCCTTCAAGTCAGGTGTGTTGCCATACACCATCAATCCCAGCCCTCAGGAGTCGGAAGCAAGATGGATCTCTGTGAGTTCAAGGCCGGCTTGGTCTAATACCCTAGGCGAGTCAGGGCTACATCAAAAGACCCTGTCTCTAAAGAAATTGTGATCCTCCATATGTTACCAAGTAGGAACGAAGCATACTTAATAACTTTTTTATTAGAATTAAATTTCATTAGTACTAGAATAACTTACCATATTCTAGAACAAATTTAAAGCAACTTATGACATAATAGATGCTATCAGAAAAACAATATGCTACTTAAAAACAGTATACTATTTGAGAGGTTGTGGATATAGTTCAGTTGGCAAAGTGATTGCTTAGCATGCACGAGGCCCTGGGTTTGAGCCTCAGTATAAACAAATAATGGCGATGCCCACTGGACAGACGAAGGCAGGAGGATCAGAAGCTCAAGGTCCTCTTCATTTTATAGAGAAACTGAGCCAACCTGTGCCAGACCAGTCATCCCCCTATCTCAAACCAAATAATTAATAATAAAAGTGACAGGCCACATAGTGGTGGCAGATGCCTTTAATCTGTCACTCTGGAAGCAGAGAAAGGCAGATCTCTGTTAGTTCAAGGTCAGCCTGGTCTACAGAAACACAGACACACATACACACACACTAAAAATCTATATACGAGAAGATGAAAGTAGGGATGAAGCCCCCACACAAAATGCAAACCATGATGATTTTACGCATTTTGTAGGAAGTCACATATTTCCAAGTACCCTTGCAATCAAGACAAAAAAGAAGACACAATCACACGATCCTAACTCTAAAAACCAAAGCAATTAAACTGGCCCGGAAAGCAGTCTCAGGGCCGAGAACAACGAGGAAAGTCTTTGTGTCTGACAGTATGGGCAGTGGGTAAGCTTATGAACACTCCCACAGCATCTTTCCTGTTAGCCGTTCTGAGTGCCACGCAGGCTGTCAAGGTGGCCTTCACTACCAGGGAATTGAATAACGCCATGGGGGATGGGGAGTGAAAGGCAATGGCCAGGCCCAGACGCTATCAGAACTGGGCTGACTTAATCCAGAAATTGATCTTCAGCGTGATTAGAGGAGTGGAAAAGCCACACATCCTGCAGCCAGTCTCCACGGATGCTGCTTCGTTAGCGTTTGATGAGAGCTAAAGGGGGTGTTTTCAAAAGCCCGATTCTTCAAGAATCTGCTCGATGCCGCTAGATCCAAATGAGCACAGAATCATACACAGGACCAGCTATAAAACACATGGGGCCACACTTAAATGATACTGAGGAACTGTGTGTGTAAGTTATTAAGAATTTTAAGATGGTAACAACAGAACAGAGCCCTGTGTGTGTGCTGTGTGTGTGTATGTTTATGTGTATGAGAGTGCATTGTACCTTGGTATGTGTATGTGTATGAGTGCATGAGTGCATATGTTTATGTGTGTATGTCGGTGTGTTGTGCCTGTGTGTGTTTATGCTTATGTGTCTATGTGAGTATACTGTGTGTGTGAATATGTGTCTGTGTGTGTATGAGTGTATTGAGCCCATGTATGTTTATATGTGTATGTTAGTGTGTTGTGCCTGTGTGTGTGTTTATGCTTATGTGTCTATGTGAGTATACTGTGTGTGTGAATGTGTGTTTGTGTGTGTGAGTGTATTGAGGCCATGTATGTTTATGTGTGTATCGTGTGTGTGTGACTGTGTGTGTTAGACTGCGTGGTAGCTTCACAGATGATACAACATGAAAGTGCTTCTGATCAGGGGCTTTACCAGTCAGGCAATCATTTATTTAGGTGCTCCTAGATGTCTGGGCTGGAAAGACAACCTCCGTCTCATGAAGAAAACTCAGACCATCCCAGTCTAACTCGCGGGCAGGTAAGTGCTCACGGCGCCAGAGCTCAGCCCCAGACACATGAACCTGAAGCCTAACAGGTATAGAAATAGATGTCCTCAAATTCCCACTTTCACAATGAGAATCAAATGAGATATTAAACCTGGGAGCACTGATCAAAGTCTATCAAATTTATAAACTCTGCCCATACACAGCCATGCCTATTGTCAGAATCAAGGCCTGAGATCAGGCCACACTACATTGCCCAATCTAACTCAGCACAACACACACACACACACACACACACACACACACACAGAGAGAGAGAGAGAGAGAGAGAGAGAGAGAGAGAGAGAGAGAGAGAGAGAGAAATATAGAATATAACAGCTATGCTCAGTCCAGGACCCAACGTGGTATAAAATAAATAAGTGTAGTTCAAGGCATTAAGCAAAATAAATTTAAAAATGAGTGTCATTATCCCTAAAATAAGAAATACTCCTAAATAAAATGTAGTACTATGTGTGTATGAGGGGGGAACCCCACTCTCTGGGGTGAAAAGAAATATCCCTGAACTGGTTATGGCTTGAAAGCAGAAAGACCCATCCCTGGTGAGGTTCAGGCTCTTCTGAGGCAGTGATGTCTATGAATAAAATAATCATGATTAATATTGCATTGCTTTTCCTCTCGTAATGAAATAAAAGGCCTCTTGTTACCCCAAACAGCCACGGGGAAGGAAATCTAACAACAGTAGACGAGGACAGTAAATTGAATTGAGTAAAATCTTGGAAGTATTAGATCAAAACGGCACAGATGGGCAGGGTGTCAGCAAGGGATTCTCAAGACATATTTGCTCCCCATCCTTAAGAGTGCAGTTAGAGAGGAACAAACTTTCTCCTGTTCCTCACAGACATAGGTGGTGTTAGAAAGTCACCCCAGTGATGGACAGACAGAGCAACAGTCCTGTAGGGTGCAGAGGAACAGGGGTGGGAGGGACCAGGCCTTTCATGGAAATAGCATTTCCTTCACGTCAGAGCTGACAGCATACGACTTAAATGTCATTTTATTTACATGGGAAGCAGCACCGATACCATTAGGCCCAGTGTCAAGAGTGACGTTCCCTGGCAGGACACAAGCTTACTAGTGATAGATTTGATTTTGTCAACAAGCTGGAAAAAGTCGTTGAACAAACATGGGAAGGAATGAACAGAGCGAAATGACTTTGTTAGGCTAAGTGAGTTGCAGATAATCATAATAAACATTTGGAGGTGTGAGCCTCCAAATAAAAATTCATAAGACACTATTTGAGTGATAAGGTTTCTGCATTAACTTCTGCAAAAATTAATAAGTAAAATATCTCTGTACACAGTTCACCACTTCCCCAAATGATATGAAGCAGGGTGAAAGATAAACTAAATCAACAAAATAAAATTTTAATGGGAAGTTTTAATGGGAGGAGAAAAGTAAACAGTCAAAATACAGTGAGTCGGGTCACGTGACTGCGAGTGACCGGAAAAGGCCAACTACAATCACGCGATAAACAAGGGGAAAGTACGATAAGCCTCATCGTTCACTTTGCTATGGGAAGAGGAAACCCACAGCTTTCCCAAGGGGGATAAAGCCAGTCCTAAACTCATGAATTCCCCATGTGAGGAAGAGCGAACGCATCTCGCGAGATCTGTAGGCGGTACTTTACAGTTCCGGATGGTGCGAGGGCAAGCAGCACTTAACGGAGTCGTACACCTAAACTAAAGAAGCAAAGCCTCTCCTAAAAACCCTGGCCCGAGGACAGAACCTCTGGTCCAGTTTGCTTTCTGTTGCTGCAGTAAAACGCTGGCCACAACCAGCTGGGGGAGGAAATCATTTATTTAGCCCAGACTTCCAGGTCGCAGATAATCTTTAAAGAAAATCAAGGCAGGAACTCCAGCAGAGAGGACTGCTACCTCTCGGCTTGCTTGCAGGCTCCCTTTCAGCTACCTTTTTTTTACATTTCAGGACCACCTGCCCAGGGTACTACCCACAGTAGACTGGTCCCTCTCATATCAATCCATCACCTAGGAAACTCCACACAGACATGCCTACAATCTGATGGAAGCGGTTCCTCAACGGAAGTTCCCTTTTTCAGAAGACTCCAGTTCATGTCATGCCATCAAAAAATAACCTGCACAACCAAGTTATCTAAAAATAAGCATACAGAACTGGATGTTGATAAAGGAGGTAATCTAATCCTCTATGGACTTTTTATGAACTATTCCTGTCTGCTTTAGAAAGAATACTGTAGTGATCAAAGTAACTACAGCAATTTAAGCAAACACATATTTATAAATCTTCCCTGTGTATCTGGTTCTGGGATGGGTCCTTTATAAACGTTATGCAATTCACGTTCACAGCAACAGTATCTAAAAAGCATAGCCTGAAGTTACCGAGAAAGCAGACTCATTTATGAAACTGTCCAGGAAACTTACCACAAGCAGAGCTGATCAATCTAACTGCCGTCTTAGCCCCTGTGCCTGTGCACCTCCTGATTCGAGACTCAGTGGACTCAAGGACTCAGATACATTGCTCAGAAGAAAGGTGGGGGAAAGTCTTGATAGCGTGCTTAGAAAATTGTTCGTTCCTAGCCTTAATATTCTAGAATTCTGTCCCTAGGTCATACCCAGGAGCCATCTAGATGGTTTCATACCTGCAGAGTTACTTAAATATAATAATAATAATAATAATAATAATAATAATAATAATAATAAAAACAAAGATATCCTAGATCAGCTTCCATATTATTAGACTGAGCCTTGAAATAACTCTAGGAGTTAGAAGAAATCGCCAAGAGCTTAGGGAGGAAATTAGCTGAATTGCAATAAATTGATTACAAAGTCCTGTTCAGAAAAGGATTGGGGTGGGGGGTGTCTGTCCTCGAGCATCTATTGCTGTAAAGAGACACCATGACCATGGCAACTCTTATGAAGAAAAATATTTAATTGGTCCTGGCTTACAGGTTCAGAGGTCTGGTTCATTGTCATCCTGGCAGGGAGCATGGGGGCATGCAGGCAGACATGGTGCTGGGGAAGGAGCCAGAGGTTCCACATCTGCATCAGCAGGCAGCAGGAAGTGAGGATGACACTGGGCCTGGCTTGAACTTCTGAAATCTCAAAGCCCATGCCAGGGACACACTTCCTCCAACAAGTCCACACCTAGTCCAACAAGGCCACACCTCCTAATGTGAGTCACTCCCTATGTATCTGTGGGGCCATTTTCATTCAATTCATCACAGGGTATAATATTTTAATAAATTTCAGATTTAAAAAATAGAGTTCTCAGATGTCCCCCATTTTGCTGTGGCTAACAGAATGCCATAGAGTGATGGGAAGCTGTTAATCTTATAACCACGTCTCCCACCTGAACTGGACCTACTCAGATGTGGTTTCTCTTATCTTCCTAAAATAAAATAAAACACACTTAGCAGAAAACATAAAAACCCTCTATATTCATGACTAACTTCTGGATTTTGTGTGACTTGTCACCTAAGTAATTTGTTAAAACCTAGTTTTGTTTAGGTTTGGTATCTCAATAATCTTAATTGATTTGGAGATTAGGAAGACAAAGACTTTTCCTTTAAAATATAAGTGATTGGTATAGGATAGGTATGGATTTTGAGATTCTCAGTAATATAAAATCTGGATGAGGGCTGGAGAGATAGCTTAGTGGTCAAGAGCACTGACTGATCTTCCAGAAGACTTGGATTCAATTCCCTGCATGCACACAATTCACAACTGTCTGCAACTCCAGTCCCAGGGGCTCCAGTGTTCTCTTCTGGCTTCTGCAGCACCGGGCGTGCACGTGGTACACAGCATAGGAAGGCAAAACACTCATAAACATAAAAACGTCAATAAAATGGTAAAATATGGAAGAAATTCCTCAGAGGAGAAATTGGATTTAATCAATGTCTTTTATTAATAAAACATACTTGAGAACATGGATCCAGCTTACATGTGGATATATGTCATGGAGTTACATCTATGACAAGCATGAGGGGGACAGAATGGCTTCTGATGCCTCCTGCAAATGCAGCCCTTTCTTACTTTCTTATCAATCCTGTTCTAATTTTCTTGAGAGAGAATTATTGGACTGTCAATCATGCTATTCCATAATATTACAGTCTCAACTGCACAGGCAGAAAGATAATTCAAGCCAGCCAATCATACACCACATACCTAGAGGACCAGGGGCTGAACATGAAACTGGAAAATGACCTCAAGAGGTCAACAAGGCCTTCTTTGGATCGGGTTAAGAGTAGACATTGGGCAAAGACTGTCCTTATTCTTCCAGACTGGAGAACAGCCTCATGAGGCTTTCCAGGAGCCACCCCTGCTACAGAGACAAAGGCCTATGGAGGAGAGTTGCACCAGCCTTCAGAGCAGATCACAAACCAGAAGCCAATGCAACAAGGTGCCAGGACCTTGCTTGTGGAGCAGCTGCAGCATTTCCAGAAAAAGGAATCAAGATTTTATTTCCTTCCATTTCATATAAGTGGATTTGGGATTAATCTCCCTCACAGTATTGATCCCATGGTTGAACCAAAAGTGGACAAGTTCCAGAGTGACCTAATCACAATGCCCCTAAGTTAGGAGTATCAGTAATCTTACCTCAACTTTGTCTCATAATATGATAGCAAATAAATGTTTGTATATTGGTTAAAACCATGTTTATATACTACTACGGATATACGATGCACACAAAAAAAATAAGAATCCAAACGTTACAGACGATACTGTAGTTATATGATCCTGACTTGAATTCTGGCCTCTTTCTTCAATCCTCCTCTTCCTCGCCTCACACTCTCCAGTTAGTAATTTTCTGCTGCTGTGTAACCATTGTCTCCTCTGCATGAAAGACAACACAGCCTTTAAGTTTGGGCTCTCATGATTATAGGATTTTGAGCCAACTAGAAAACATAAACCCTGAACTATAAGCCCTGATGTTTTCAATTACCAGTCTACTGGGTATTAGCCCTGTTCAACTCTGAGCACGATTGGGATATGAAATTATACCCAGTGACAGTGGAGATTAAATGCACAGTTCTGGACATGCAGACAACGTGGGGGTGAAGACGGCTGGAGGGCTCAGAATGATGCTAGGTCTACCTCACACCGTTATTAACTACAGATTAAAAAGGGAGAAAATCTTTCTTGTTCTGTATAGCTAAACTGGCTGCCAACTATCAACACAGTCTAGTAAACAGCTATTGTTCAATAACATAAACTAAAAATTTTAAATCCTAAAAAACAAACAACAGAAACCCTACTCCCTAAATGAGTTTTGATTCTGTTAAACAATAAAGTTATCATCACATTAATTCCATGCAGTCCATAGATGTAAAAACAAATGTAAGTCCCCCAACTCTTTTTGCTTTCTCAAATTTAACTGCTAACAGCTTTGTTATGCATCACAGACAGATATTAGATAGACAGATAGATGACAGATTATAAAGTACAGATAGATTATAAATGGTAGGTAGATGATAGATTATAAGATTAGATAGATGATTGATATAGATGATAAATAGATTATAGACAGATGATTGAGAGACGACAGTCAGACAGATAGATAGATAGACAGACAGACAGGTAGATGATGACAGGTCTACACCACAATACAAATTTATTATATTCCCGCCTCCCAGCAGTATTGGCTCTGATTCATAGTCACATGCAAACTATAAGGAAGAGCAAGGCCACTTTGCATGACAGTGGTTTTACAGTTTTCAAATGCAGAGTCACTGTTAATTTCTTATCCTCATGAAGTTAACACTTCCTTTTAAATCAGGCAGAGTTGTCACTTAGTCTTGTTGTGGAGAGTCAAGCACAATAAGCCCTTCCCTCTCCAGCCTGTGGTCTCAGATTTAACGATCGGTTTTGCAGACTTTTCTATTTTTCAAGTAGATTTAACCATGAAAACACAAACAGTACTTTTTCCATTCCTATATGGAAACAAATATCATGTTGTGGTTTGATAGATCTTTTTCAGGTATTTTTTTAAATTAAGGTATCTAACCTACCAAGAAAAGCAACATTCTCTCTCTACTCAGGGCCATGCTTATCAGTAAGTCAAGCTCGTGTGCATGCTCACCTCGGTGTGCATAGAGGGCACAGCTTGTTTCTTCATAAATATGATTCTTGGCTTTTGTTTTTTAAGCAATCAGGTCACACTTCTAAGGGTGAGGAAACAGTCTGCTTAGCACAGACTGTGCCTCTGCATCTGTGTGCAGGAGCCCCCCTCCCCCACCCAGACCTTCCAACAGCTCAGCAGCCTTGAGAGAGAACTCCTGAGGCTGTTAAGTAGATGCCATTTACTGGTAGCCATCTCACGGTGCATTCATTATGGCACGTGACACAGTGCATTCCCGGCAAACAATGAAAGCGGGAGAGAAATACACAACTTTCCTCACCAAGGAAACCTGCACACACCTCCCTCACACAGGTCCTGTTACCATGGGTTACCACCTTCCTGGGGAAGAAATGCAGACACCCAGGAAGGCATCCATCAGGGAGCTCACTGACTGCAACCCTGTTTGTTGTTTCTATGTGTGTACCCTGGCTGTAGGAGACTAAGGAGCGCACACGGATTCTGCCATCAAGTTATTTTTAACATAGCCCAGACCGTGAACTGGCAAGCCATTTCCTTGAGTGTTTCTTCTACAATTTTAGTTGTTTTACTAGACACATCTTCTTCCTGAGGCTTTTAAATAATTCATCTAGTCTATAATTCCTGAGATTATTGAGTTCTAGGACTTCCTTGATTTGTTTTATTTCCTATTTTGGGATCCAGGGCCTTGCGATTGCCAGGCAAAAGCTCACATCCCAGCCCAAGGACTTTCACCACAAAATGAATTACCTCTAGAAAGAGAACTTGAAAACACTTAAATTACATTTTTGTGATTAGTCCTGACCTGTCCTTCTGAGTCTGTAGTTTGTGACTGTGTCAATTACCTAGGAAATAGAATCATTTGATTAATGGAAATATAGAGTTACCTAAAGCCCGGAATCAGGTCAACCCAAGGCAAACTTGAAAAGGCTCCAAGCCTACAAAGAAACTACAGTATGCTGATTCACACAGGGGGCTGAACACTATTATACCTTCACAACCACCTAAACAGTCTATTTCAATGGACCACCGCATAGTAATGACCTAGGAGGAAAACCCCCACACCCTCACCCAAGGTTCTGCAAACTGGTCTATTTCTGTTTTAGTTTTAGTTTTGTTTTTGAAGGCTAGGGATCAAACCCAAGCAAGGCCCTGGCCATCCTAGGCAAGGGCTCTTTAACTCACCTATATCTCCAGCTAGATATCTGTGCTTTTATTTGGTCCTTATGAAGGCCATAAAGTATCAGCAGAGAAATCTTAAAGTGTAGACCTTTCTCTTGATTTTTAAGAGCCTGGGGAGTAAATGCTGTCAGTGGGCATCACATCTATATTCAGTGATTAAAACTGATGTGAGTCTTTCAAACTCTTCATGACATATCCAAGTTTTCCTTCAGGAAGCACACCATTTCCCCCCACCAGTGTGTCCAAAGGTTCATCCCAGAGCAGTGGTGGGTACCACAGAGATGCTCACACTGAGACTTTACAGTACCTTCTGTTTAGCCAAAATGCTGGTATCTAAATTGAGACATCAGCAAACATTATCTTCATTGTCCCAGAGAGTGACTATTTTAAGCTTTGGGGCCATAGAGTCTTTATTGCGAGTAATTAACCCAATCATTTCATATCAAGGCAGACATATACAATTAACAACAAAAATGGACATAGCTATGTTACAAAGAAACGTTATTTATAAAAAATAGGTAAGTTGTCACATTTGACCCATGAGTCATAGCTCACCTACCCCTCACAAGACTCTATGTAGTCTTATGGTTTACTTTTCATTTTATTTAGCTTTATTTTACGTAGCAGTGCAATGGACTGAACCCAGTGTTCAGTGTGAGGCCTTTAAAAGACCAATCATAGCAATACTTAAAAATATTTAATTAGTAGTGCGTATGCATTTTAACTGATACACTGTATACATATTTATGCATATGTATATTGTTATTATAATTTATATACCACACGTTTACTCACAGAACAGAGAGAGAGAGAGAGAGAGAGAGAGAGAGAGAGAGAGAAGACAGCTCAAAATTGACAATATAGAGACTCTAACCTCAACAAAAGCCCATATCAGGTTTTGGCTTATGAAGTCTTTTCTCGATTATTGTCTTATTTGATTTTCCAGCAGTGAGCAGGAGCTATGATTCTGTCAGTTTAAAGCTGAGCTCACGCACTGTCTGTGAGACTGGGGTTCAGAGGTTAGAACACGGAGCTGTCAGGTTGCAGAGTGACTAGAGACATCAGCACTGGAGACCTCTGATGCACCCCATGGCCAGCAAGGCAAGATTGCAGACGTCTGACCTCTGCTTCGCAGGTAGTGTTTTCTCTGTAAGACCTGAAGATTCGGTGGGCAGGAAGGAGCTGGCAATCGTAGTGTAAGAAAATGATCTTGTACTCTGGCCTGCTAGTGTCCATTTTGTGCCAGAATTTTCCCAGTGGCACTGAGCCAGGAGGAACAAAGCTACTATAAATGTCTAGGCAAGTGCCTGAAAAATAAATCCCCAGGAAAGAAAATGCATAATTATAGAACTAGTGAACTAATGTTGAAGTTAGTCAGTCACAATACGCTCAACATTGCCCTGTGAGTTCCTGCAGCACTGGCAAGAGATGCAGATGGGCAAATAACAAAAAGATCTGCATTTCTTTCCCTCCTGGAAAGAGAGGCACCAGCAAAGGCGCTGAACACAGAAAGAAAGGTTGGGAGAGGAGGAAAGCCTCTAATTTGTCCTATGCTACCGAGGCATCCTGTGGTGACAAAGGACATTCTGATGACCTTTTATTTCCCAAAAAAACTAGAAGAAATATGTCCAAAGAAATTATAATTAGAAATGTCTTTTTTATTGAATTTTATGGAATTATTTTTTAGCATAGGTGTATAAAATAATAGGTTTTCCTCTGGCATTTTCATACATGCATGGAGTTGTTCCCTACTCTGGGCATCAGGCTCCACACAGAGCTCAGAGCATGTTCTGGAAGACCTGCTGCTTGTCCACTCCTTGACTGGAAGGGAACATTCCTTTCTGCTGTATGAAGGACCCGGCTGGTCTCCCACGGGCCACATCATTTCCCACTTACTCCCCATTGCTCTCCAATACTTCAGGCAGGTCCTTAAGAAGTCCCTAACAGACGCTTCTCCCGCATTTCCCACACGGTCTAAATTTAGCTCTCTATGTAACAGGGCCTCATGGATGCTCTCGTGTTGCCTTTTCTCTGAAAGCGTCATGCAAATGAGGAAATATTCTAAGCAACTGCTGTTGGGAACCACGCTTCCAGCTCTGTTTTACGCAGATGGCCGTGTTTTCAAACGTGCATGTGCATGAACAAGATCAGCACTGTTTTGAAAAAAGAGAGAACCAACCCGGAGGCGCTGAGACCATTCCCCAGAGGGTACAAGGAATGGCTTAGACTCTCCCTACCCCCGACTTGGAAATGTTGACAGACACCTCCTATCTAAGCAAATTATGGTCCAGTGTTTAAGGAATCCACAAAATGGGAGAATCTGTGGGAAGGAGGAAGATAAATGCAAGCAAGCCGCACTTCATCTGCTGGCGGCAAGCGGCATGGAACACAGACCCGGCCCCTTCCATTAAGTTACATAAATCTCAACAAGTAAGTTCAGCCATATGGGTTGCATCTCCTCCATCATAAATATGAGAGCGGCGATGTACGCTATTATGTTTGCACATGAGTGAAAGAAATTTGGTTTCCTAAACTGGAACGTGTGATGCAAACAGGAACCCTTCACAGTTGAGGACCTTGCCCTACCGAGGCCCCCTGGCATGTTTATCCACACCACATCTACAGTCAGAGTAGACATCAACCAACCCTCGGGAGCCCTGCTGCCAGTGCCTGTGTGGAACAGTGCGGTATGAGAGGGATACACTAAGGGGGAGGTATTATTTATGTCTATGATCCCAGGCATGTTATTGTATGGGGAAGAACCTAGAAAAGCTTTTTCCCACTCATGGTGCTGAAAATGAAATATATTCCTTTAGGATGAGCCATGTGAAGTTGCCTTTTTAAAAATTAAGCCAGACACACTCAAATACTGGCAGTTTGACAATAGATTTAACATACTCCATTGCAGCTTTCCTCCAGTTTACTAAGTTCTTGGTTAACTAAAGCACTGTTTAAATGATTATAAACTTGTACATTTAAAGACATGGTATCTCAGAGGAGGTAATACCTAAGTACCATTTAAATGAATGAGAGAGAAGCAGGAACTGCACCCTATTTTCTCCAGCACTAAAGACCAACCCCAGGGCTTTCTTTATGCTGTCTCTTAAAGAAGCCATGGCTTTTACCTTAACATTCCTCCTCTTTAAATAACGGAGCTCCAATATTCTTAAAAGAAACAGAACCAAAAGAAGATGAGGACACTTATTTTAAGGATTGGCTAATATTGTCATGTAAGTTAGGAATTACAAGATTCACAAGGAAAGCCCACGTGGTAGTTCAAGTCCAAACATTATCTGCTGGCAGCATTCTCTCTGTCTTAGAAAAGCTCTCTCTATCTTCTGTCCAGCCAAGGCCTTCAGCTGATTGGCAGAGGCCCACGCATATCATGGATATCAATCTACTTTATCTAAGTATTAACCTAATGTTAAACTCACAGTGTTACAGAAACATCCAGAATACATACAAACAAGTACACTGGTGCTGGATATTCCTGCAGAAGACCTGGGTTCAATTCCCAGCACCCACAAGGCTACTCACGGCTGTCTTTTACTGCATTCCCAGGGCATCCAATGGCCTTTGCTGGCCTCTGCAGGCACCAGGCACGCATGTGATGCACAGCCATCCATGCAGGCAAAACACCCACACACATAATAAATAAGTAAAGTTAAATTCACGCTTTCTATCCACTTTGTCATAATAAAGATTTTTCCCAATAGGTCCTTAACGCCCTTGAGACTTCTGGCAGGGAATGCGCGAGTCACGGGTAGGGCTCTCTTCCCTGTGGTATTTTTGAGAGAGGCTCCATTCCATCTCCCCAGAAGCATGATGTGACATCTTACCTTGAAAACTCAAATTCAGTTTCTAATTTTATCAACTAGCTTGAGATGAGTCTTTCTTATGTAACCCACCTTGAAAGCCACTGCTGCACCACTGAAGACAAAACCATGCGGCTTCCTCTCGTCAAGAAAACTAATAAAGATTTTCCTGGGTTGAACTTCTTATGAAAGACAGAGAAAACGAGCCAAGGCACACTGAATTACTTTTGAATCTGTCAATCCTCTTTCCCACAAACCGCTAAACTCATTCACTTAGATTTTATTTTCTCAGCTGCACTTCACAGAGCCCATGAGAGACAGACAACACAGAGTAACTAAGAAAACTCACTTTGAACGTCACCTCTACTCACCCACCAGCTCCCCGGAGCTTTAAGAGTGCCCAGGTATAGGTTCTGAGAACATGGCAAAACCCTCTGGGAACAGGGAGCAGGGCAGTGAGGAAGGCAAAATTAACCTTCTAACAATATCCCACTTTGAGGACTTAAGTCAGTGGGTAATCTCATTGGGATATGTTTTTTCCTCCCATTGGCTTTTAAAAATTAAATTTGTCATAAAATAACCCACCTAATCTTATATACAGTATTCTTATTAGGCTATTGTCATGTAAAATATATTACCATTATATGATGGCTACAAGGCCTAACGTTTAGGAAATAGAGTAATTATCATCACTTATAGGTCCGGGGAGAAGTAGTGCAGTGTAATGGAGAGAGAAATCTAATAAATGTGATTGCAAAACCCACTAGACAGGCTCAGAAATATTTCAGTGCACACAGGCACTTTCTTCCCAGCATGCATTTTCAGTTTCCATGGCCCTGTCTTCCCTGCCTGGAGAAGGAGGGGGCACATAGAATGAGAACCTTTCCCTTGGTAGTCACAGACGACTAGCAGATGCACATGGAGCCAAGGAGCCAGAGTCCCAGTGTTTTAGTTATCCAGAGCATCATGAAATCAGAATCGCCACGCTAACATAACATCAGATTATTATCCTGATGTAGAGTCTTCTCTCTGACCTTTCACGTTACTCTCCCAACAGATAAGAAGCTTTTGTCTAAAGATTCATTGCTCTGCTTCATCTGGATTCCCAACAGCTACGCACACAGAGGGAGTAACTGAGTGATGATCTGTTTTTATTACTTTATTATTATTAACTTTTTAAATTTTTCAGGGTAAGCAGATTGAAATGAAACAGGGAAGGAAAAGGTAACTGTTTAATTCAATATGCCACTGTGATTTTTTTCTTTTATCAAAGTAGGAAAACAAATTAATTACATGTTATTAATTATTTTCTAAATATTTCACTATATCTGTATCCTAGGTATGTGTCAATAACAGCCATCCCAGAGGTTAGGACAAAGAAAATAATAAAGATAGAAATCAAAATTTCACAAGTAGGGGCCAGAGAGGTGGCCCAGCAGTACAAGGTACTTGCTGCTCTTGCAGAGGACCATATTTGGTTCCTAGTACCAACGTGGGGGCTCACAACTGTCTATAACTGCAGTTGTATGTGACTTCTGTCCTCTGTGTGCACTAGACAAACAAGTGGTATATACAACATACATACAGGCACATGAATGTGCAATAAGAATAAACATATCTTTTAAAAGGGAAGATTTTCACAATGAGACTAGAAGTATATGGTATGCCAACCCTGACCTTTCTCTTCACATGTGATTCCCTGGAATGAACTCATTATTAGTCCACAATACATCTTTCCATTGCAACTTTCAAAGCCCTTCCTTTCCTGGACTTGGTCCTGAACTGACTGACTAGGCCAAAACTTCAACCAAAGCCTCTAACCAGGCTTGAAACCAGGAGTCTCTCTCTAAAGCTCATCGCTAATAACTTTAAGACCAACTAGAACCAATACCATGATTTAGTCTAGCATGTGTTTCAGTAAGCAAAGGAAGATGGTCCCAAAGAAAAGTAAGCTATTGAACAGAAACCCGAAATGAAAACCCCATGTCCATGACCTTTCCTGATTCTAGGATCCATTTCTGTATTCCTACAAACAAACCATGATTGTGAATTGAACATCTTTGCATTCATGTCTGCTCCTTTCAGCCCATTCCCCACATTAATATTCTGAGGGCTTATTTTGATTTATTTTGAGGGATAAGGAACATTATACATTCATAATAGAAACGATCTCTTTCCAGCGGAGCCTTCTGAGCTGACCCTGACATCTGGCAAGTCATTTATACTTAGATCCAACCATCATTGTCACCTTCCCATAGTGAGTGAGTGAAGACCACGCGAGTGTAGCTCTGAGTGAATGTGTAGTATTTGACATGAGGCAGCCATGCCATGAATCAGTACCCGTGGGAAACTGGCAAAGCCTTTCCCTGAGGTAGGTCTTGGGAAAGCATCACCTTCCTTAGGTCCAAGTACAAGTGCCTACAAAAGACTGACTGTGTATGCAAAAATAGCAACTCCAGCGTCCTCCTCTCGAGTGTGCTGCACGCAATACACACTCTGAGGTGGTTGGTGCTGCTCCACCAGAGTGCACACAGCCCGCCTGTCCTCGCGTCTGTTCTGTCTTTGTGTCTGTCTTTTTTTCATCCTCTCGCTGCCCTGAGTCAGAGTCCCAGGGCCAAGCTGTGCTATCTTCTGACTGCTAAAAGCTGAAATGCAGTAATCCTGAAAGTTAGAAGAAAAAATTGTAAGACAGTTTTCTTTCCTAGAGTCTAGCAGATGCACAGCTGGCCCCTGAGACTTGTAGTTTTTAATAGGCCATAAAAGGAGATCATCCCCATTGATGGGATCACATACACTCTTGGGGGAGGAGCCGCGCATCATGAATATGTAAGAAGAAAACTGGCATAAGAAATGTTTCTCTCTCATGCTTACTGGCTTTTTAATTTTATTTTTATTCCCATTTTCCTTTTTAATCTTTCATGCATAACAAAAATCCTCACTGGTTCATTATCTATTTCTACATCTTTAACCAAAGTTCATTTCCATTCTGGCTGCCAATCCCACGGCTCTTCATTGATCTCCTGATGCACCCACACATATGTCTATAGTAATATATTCTAAACACATCATTTGATGTGCATTTTTACCTCGTTCCTGTGAGCACCAGGCTACATACTGAA
Source organism: Dicrostonyx torquatus (assembly GCA_028555095.1). Classification (NCBI taxonomy): domain Eukaryota; kingdom Metazoa; phylum Chordata; class Mammalia; order Rodentia; family Cricetidae; genus Dicrostonyx; species Dicrostonyx torquatus. The sequence continues at coordinate 5,443,169 of JAQHUG010000138.1, read as the reverse complement.
AGAAGTTAGAAACTGCTGCTACAGTCCCAGAGTCTAATCACGTAGCCAGGTACAAGCCACAAATCTCTTAATATACATCGCCGTATTCTGTTTCCTTGGCTAGCTGTGACTGATGCAGAAATCAATAGACTATATATAAAGGAAACCAGATAGTAGGGATCAACTTTGTGCTCAGAATTCATTTCCTACCCTTTCTGTTCAATGGTTTCACCAATGGCCATGCCAACAAATGATAACTTCTGGTCCTTTCCTCACATTTGACCAACACTTCAGGTTTTTGCAAGTACTTCAAGAAAAATCATGATTTGCTAGATCAAATCAAAGAATACTTTTAATTCAAAGCTCCATTTTATCATCTTCCTCCTTTGGAATGTTTGGGGATTTCCCTCTAATTCATGTGTTTCCTTTTATGCTACATGGAATTGGTTAACCTAGCCAGTAACTTTAGTCATCATTGCCAATAAAACCTGTTCTATTAACATTATGAAGACAGTATCCAATGTCTAACACTTTTAGAAAGTTGGTTTCATCCTATTTGCCATAGTTTTACCCCATATAGTCTCCCAAAAGCTTTGTTAGAGCGCCAGGGAGTGACTTGGTGGTCAAGTGTGTGCTTTTTGTGTTCAGGGGCTGGGTTCAAACCTCAGCACAAAAACAAGACATTTCTTCCAGCACAAGGCTCTAGAATGTTTGCTCCATTTAGGAATTGTCTGTGCTCTTTATTTCCCAAGCCATGTCTTTTCTTAGAATATTTTTGCGGTCTTGTTTTTCCACATTTGGTTTTGTTAGCCCACTTTCTCTGTTCTCTTATTCTTCCTGTCCACGAGTCGGTTCCACAGTGAAATTTCCCACCTTCAAAGTGTGTGTGTGTGTGTGTGTATGTGTGTGTGTGTGTGCGTGTGTATGTGTGTGTGTGTGCGTGTGTGTGCGTGCACACACGGTGCATGTGTATGTACATGTTTGTATGAATGTGTGCAGGTGGGTGGGCACTGATGGGTAAGGTCAGAGGCCGATGTAGGTGTCTTCTTCAGTTACTCCCCACCTTATTTTCTCACTAAACCTAGAACTTAGTGATTTAGCCACACTGGCGAGACAGGCAGCCCAGAGAACCTGGTGCCTCTGCCTCCATAGCTCTGGGACTGCAGGCGTGATCACCATGCTTGGCTTTCTCTGTGGTGCTGAGGTCTGAATTCAGATCTCCATGCTTCGTTGTTTAAAAGGGATTTTAAGTTGTTCACATTTTGACCTGTTTCATTTTCCCAACTTCTTAGGGAAAACACTTCATCTGCTGCTCTAGCAGATGTTTCAGAGGTGTTTACAGGCTCGTGCGCCACTTCTGGTATTACTGTTGTGGAGCACAGCAATCATTAATGTCATTAATCAGCTCTTGCATCTCCTGTCACACTGTAAACCACACAGAAATGCTGAGCTTCCGTCTCAGGGTCTGGCCTGTTTATTCTAAGGCTTTAGACATCACCAATTTTTCCTCATGATATCAACTAAATGCCTCCCTAGACAGTCATCCTGGCAACACAGAAAGCCATATATTCTAAAACAGATTTTTCATCATAAGTATGTTTTGAAGAGGATGGGCATTTACGAGTCTTTTTTTTTGTACACCTTCCAGTTGGGATTCCATGCAGGAGACATTACAGCCATGCACATCTTCCTTCTTGAAGAGCCATTTTACTTTTTCCTTCATGTTAACTGTTGGAACTAAAATGCCATGAAGTTCCTCTTTTCTAGCCACACAAGCATCCTTTGCTTTTCTCTTGCTACCCTCCTGTCATCTGCTTATGCGCTATCTACCATGGCACATTTCCCCCTACAACTTGCATTATCCACCCATCCCCATCTCTCTCGTGAAGGCCTGCTTCCTCTCGTTCCTTTATCTTCCCTGGTCCTCTTTCACTGGGTCCATCTCCAATAGTTCCACACAGTTTGCACTCATTCTCATCCAGCCTGTCCACTTGGCTTAGCTTTGAAAAGGTGAATCAAGAAACCAGCATATCTGGGCTGAACACCGAGGTAGACAGGGTGCCTCATGTTGTTACAACGCTACACAGAAGGCAGAGGGAAGGGTTAAGGATATTTCTGTCTCTAGTTCTGGCCCAGTTTTAAATAAATGTATTTTGATTAAAGAAAATAAGAGTGTCTTGTGAATTAAAAGGCTGAGAACTGATGTGATAAGCACAGGCTCAAAACCAGCTCACTTGTAACACATGCCTTCTGTTACACCCTGGCCTGGGGCACAGGCATCTTAGTGCTAACCACCTTTCAAGCATCATCCACATGTGTTTACAAAGAGACCTTTCCTGAACTGCCCTTCTGCTGCTCAGGACTCTTCAGGGACTGCCTCCTCTGCAGGAAACTAGTGCTCAGGTCACTCACTGACACCCACTCACCCTGCCTAACCATTCCATTACCCTGTACCTCTGCATGTGCACATATGTACACATAGGTACCTGGGTGCATAGCTGTGCAGGCATGTTTCCATATAGGTGGGCAGTGGGTGAGCTAAGACAGAAGATTTTAAGAAAAATGAAAGTCCAAACCCTAGTAGAAGAGGTAGAAAGTATGGAAGATTTGGAAACGGATGCAGGTGGGGGCTGAAATCAGGTAGGAGGTCAATTTGGAGATAATGAAAACATGGCGTTCAGAATCAAAGAGGGAAGCATCAAGCAGGTGCCCTGAACACCACTGTGTTCACAATGGCTCCATGTTAACAGATTATATTGAGAGAAACATTAGTGCACACTCCTCTCCCATGAACCTTTCCTGGGCAACGCAGTGGATTTCAAGACAACACCACATTTGCCACAAAGTGTTGATATTAGGGGGCTTTGTGAGCTGAGGTCCATATCTGCCCATTCCTGCCTCTTAAATCAGGGATTGGAAGGTATTGTTGTCCTATAGGATGGTGAAGTCAGCTCCTAGATACTTTCTTGACTCTCAGAGGAAGATGGAGAGTAAAGGTAGACACAGGCCTCTAAGAATAGGTTCGGCGAGAAGCGGAGACCACGGAAAAGCGCTGCTTTTAAATAGTTTGGCAAAGTTTGTTCACCAGGTCTTGCATTTGTATTGAGAACACCAAGTTCTTCCATTCAGACTGTGTCCCTGACTCGAAGGGCCTCTGCGGATTAACAGTGATTGCCTGTTGACAGAAAGGAGTATCTGGGAGAACATCTTAAATACCCATGCTTTCCCCAAGTGTTTCCCAAAGGCTGGAGTTACAAATTTTTGACTATAATAAAATAATAGAGAAAGGTTGCTTCCGGTTTTCCAGTAAGAGGGGTGTTTAAAATTATTATACACAGAGAAAGTACATGTTTGAATACGTTCTGTAGCAGTTATCTGGTGGGGAGGAGGCCAGGATTTCTCCAACAGGGTTCATGAATAATTACCGTAAAGGCAAAAAACACAGGGTGGATGTCTCGTGGCTAGCGAGACTTTAAAGGGCCCTTTTCAGACATGATATAAAATGGTGTTTGGGATCAGAGGCTGGGTTTTACATCAGCTGGGGAGGCAGGGGCCTCCCTGATGAACAAGACAACTGATACACACTTTTGAACTGCCATGATGTAAGGGTATCAGTCCTTACTGCAACCACGAGAGGGAGGTGGGTCCATGACCACATCCATCAGAAAGGTAGCCCATTAGGCCTTGCAGATGTGGACTAAGAACTGATCTAATCTCCCTTTGGGATTCTGGTGTATGTGATGCAGATGTGTTCCAGGGGTCCATGTGTAAAGATGGATTTTATTACAATGAGAGCTACCAAGCCTTATAGTCATTCTCTAGGCAGTAAAGGGCACTAGGAAAAGGTTTTATTCCTTTTTTATACGTGTGAATATTTTGCCTGCATGCATGCCTGTGCACCAAGTGTGAGCTTCATGACCGTGGAGGTCGGAAAAGGGGGTCGGATGCCCTGGAATTGGAATTCCAGACAGTTGAGAGCTTTCTACAGGTTTCGGAAACCAAACCCAGGTTCTCTGCAAGAGCGGCCAGTGCTCTTAAGCATAGAGCCATCTCTCCACCCCATCTCGAATGGCTTTTAAGGATCAGGTGGCAATAAAGCAGAGCTACATGTTTGAGCCTCCTGCTTATGCAAATAACTAACAAATGGTTAACCAGACCCAGCCTTCCCCATTCTGTATTCAATACATTTGGAGGTTCTCCTTGAGCGAGCTTGAATTTCAGCAAATGATCATCATCCCTTAGCTGCCTGTCCCTAATCTCCTCTAAAATGACAGATTCGGCATCTGTGAAATGGATTCCGTGACATGAGGCACAGGTTTGAAATATGGTGCACCTTTCAAAGTCCGAGGAGTCTGTCACCCCTTAACATTCTGTCTTATGAGACCAAGTGGTCAGCCATTTAGGTGTCTGTCATGAAGCTGATGTGAAAGCCAACACTGGAAGCCTGAGGTGCTTCGGGCCTGGCCTACTTAGCCTGTTTGCTACGTGTTCTGCGCTCTTTGGCTGTCCTGTATAGTCATAGATGACAGACCTCCTGAGCAGCCTTTCCAAAGTCTTGGGGAGGCAATTTAGCTCAGAACTGGATTTAGATTCTCTTCGGGCACAAAACTATTGCCAGTGCATTACTGCTATATGGTTGTTGATGGAAACTTCAAGGTGAACCAAACCCAGGCAGAATGTAGGCATCATTTGGGAACAGAAGCTCGCTCACTGGTATCTTATATAATGGTCTGCAGTGACTGCTGGAGGTTGGCTGACAGCTGTGTGCCAGGATGGCATTCGGAGCCCTGGAGTGGCAAGTGCTTTGCCCTCTCAGCACGTGACTTCCAACACTGCTGTGATCAGCCAGGAGAAAGGATGCAGAGAGATGGTGAAGGCTGTTTCTATCTTCAGAACCGCAGGCCAGCAACAAAACTCACCTCTATCCAATTTCACAAATAAGAACTTAGTCTCATGGACCACAGCCAACTATAATAAGAGAAGGAAATTGATTTTATCTTGGTAGTTATATGCTCATTGTGACCGCACAACTATGGGCGAATGGGTTTGATGGTAGTTAGCCTAACAGTGACCACTCATGTTGTTTCACCTCATTCATCTTTGGCAGTGGTGATCAAAGTGTAACCCTGTAAAATCAGCTGAGAAATTTTTCTTAACGATATATGCACAAATTATATGTAGCTCTATTGTGAGCCTCTATTTTTATTTAGAGAGACTTGATTGCTCGCTGCATGAAAATATAGGTATGGTACAAAAAAAGAGCAAGACCCACTCAGGAATTTCTAAACATCTAGATAGGGAACTTCCAGTTGTCAGTCTCAGAACCTAGAAGACAACAGCTAAATGACTTGAACTTTGCAAGGAGCTGAGCTGAGATGCAGTAAAGTTCAAGAAATCGCAGGCAGGAACAGCACTAGGGACACACTGGAGGTGATGCCAAACAGAGGTGAATAAGGGGAGTGCCACAGTTCTCCAGCTGCCCCCAGTAGGAACAGCATCCACCAGGTAGGGAAGATGAGGTTGGGGATGACACAGAGAACCATTGATGGTACTGGGATTTCACCGGCACACATCTCAAGCCTGGGTTGATTATCTAAGCTGTCTTCCCTATGTAACTTAGTCAGTACCCCTCTTCCTCAGCACATTTCTACACCCTTCTTGCTCTAGGTTCTAGTTCACAAACATTATTTCCTCTATTGGACTATAAGTCCCTGAAAGAAAATAATGTTGTTGTATTAATATTTGCGTTCATGTTGCTTGACACATGACAGGTATACCATAAGTATATATATATATGAATGTAATATTTTTAAAAGCATGTCTACTATGCTTGGAAACAAAGAACAGAACATAGCCTGGGGGTTGGGGAAGATTCTTCCACAGTGGTGGCTTCTCTTAGGGTCCTAAAAAAGGGCTTCCCCTGCAGAATAGGAGAAGCAGTATGACAAGGTCAGACTCAGGTGGGTAAGAAAGGTAAGAAGAAATGGTTCAGATAGTCTAGCATTCTTCTCCTCTACCCCACGGCCCTAAAATGAGACAGGGTTTGCTCTATACAGCCAGTTCTTGCTGCAGATGTGTGCTCCTGAATATCACAGAAAATTCACCCATTCTCATTCTTCTCCCTTAAAACTCATTTCCTACCTGAATAGTCTCTAGTCATGCCTATGTCCTGCTTACAGAATGAATATATAGTAGTTACTAAGACCAGATAGGATCTTCTGTTCTTAAATGAGAGCATACAGGCTTTAGGTTACTCCTTTCTCCTATGTTCTGTCCTAACCCCAGCTGTGATGACACCACAATTTCTCCCATTTTGTTTTTCCTAGAAGCTAATATTCTAGTAAACATAACTGATGGATAGAAGGTTCTAGGGGCCCTGATCCAGTTTGGTTCATTTGCTCACATACCAGCAGCATCAGAACACCAACACTGTATCCTGGAAGCAGTTCTTTAAAGTCTAATTTTTTTGCAAGTGCTTCAAGGTCAAACCTTTCAATAACAACACATCTCCAAGCATTTCCTCAGATATGCCTATTTTCCCTAGGTCCACTGTTCTTTTCCAGTGCACACTGTGTGGCATTGCCTTTACCACTGTGGCGAGCAGTGTTCTACAAAACATTTTATTTTCTAAAAGCAGAAAGCAAGAGGATTCTTTTGTGGTTTGGAAGTCCTCCAACTGTGTTTACATCATCGCTTCCTACAGTATATAAACAAACAAGCAGTTGCCGCAAGGCTTACAAATAAATGGTGGACCTGCTATTTCATGGTGCTGTGCGCTTCCAACTGTTTTGCGCCCACCTATGTGTGTGTTTTATGGTCTGAAAAGTCACCTAATTGAAAAGTCATCAAACAGGAGCTGTGCATTCACCTATTTATTCCTGGAGATGTGTGCATACATCCATCTGAGATTGCTTGGTATCCTCCGGAGGATCCACTCATTTATCCAGCCATCACTTTACGGCATTTGGAACAGACTTGCCCTGTTCCGGGTTAGTTTGGACGTGCTGTTGTGGCAGAAGTGGCAGTACTGTTCCTGCTCCTGAGACGTTAATGGCGTGCAGGGTTTCTCACAGTGCATCCAGAGTGCTGCCCAGCTCCCATCATTAGAAAGGATGAAAGGCCGTAATGAGCTCTCCCTCCACTGCATCTTGCTACTGTCTCTACTCTTCCTTCACAGAAACTGCTGGACTTTTCTTGTCTTGCCCTTCTGCCTCATGAGTGCTACCAAGAGGTCTTCCATCAGATCCTTTCTCCTCTCCTCTCTTCTCTGTCCTCAGACAAGAGAACATGATAGTGGGGACAAACTGTCCCCACAACATTCTGTACATCTGGCCCAAAATCTATCATAACCATTTATCACCAAAGAAACACACACACACACACACACACACACACACACACACACACACACGTATATATCTTCCATATAGCCACAGGATATTGGTTGCAATATCTGAGGACACTCTGAACTCTGAGGATGAGCAAGCTCCTTCTATAAGATAGCATTACATTTACATGTGACCCGGACACATCTTCCCATATACTTTAAACAAGCTCTAGACTGCTTCTAAGAACAGTACATCATACCACATTGTTGAGAAAGTGAAGAAAAGGAAGAACCCTAAGCACATTCATTTAGATGTGACTTTACAAGTATTTTTCCCACTGCAACTGACTGAGCCCACAGATATGGAATCAAAAGACACAGAGGGTTGAGTGGATTTCTGAAATTAAGATACTTCCTCCAAATGACATAAATCTATAATGAAAAGAGATTCGAGGGCTATCTTTTTTATTATGCCACAGTGACTTGAATAGAGTCACCCCGACTTAGTCGTATCAGCTTTCCAGGTATTTATAGTTATGACTAGATATTTTTCATAAAATCAATCTAATTTTAGTTTTCCTTTATTCCTGGAGTTGAGCCTATTACTTCAAGCAACACCTTTTTCTCTTTAATTGAGAGTTTAAAATAGCAAGAAAATGACATCAAGTTCAAAACAAGATGGCAGGTTTTCATGACCATGTCATGGGCTTCCTCAGTGCTCACTGGACTTTATCTGCAGGCCAAGGCAACTTTACAAAGCTGACGTAGCATGTGTGGTTCTGCGGATGTGGCTGCTTCCTTTTTATGAATGAGGGTCAAGATATGAATCTATGCACGCTCCTGCTCTCTCAACTCTTTCCATCAGGAACTGCTGAAATGGCTGCATTATAGATAAAGAACACAAAAGCACAGAACTGGATTTCTTCTCAAGGCTGATTGATAAGTGCCTGGAGGAACAGAAAGATCAACATATTTTTTTCAGACTAATTGTCACATGCTCCTGAAACTGGTTTCGGGAGCTCAGACTTCAGGCTAGTCACTAGCTGAGAGATATAGTTACCATGATATTCTGGCCAGCCAGGATTAGGATTCTAAGGTTCTCTGTTCATAGTCACCTGAGCATATGAACTATACATATGAACTATTTTACCTGGGAGCCGCTCTTGGATGGAAGGGTGGGTAAATGTTTGGATGCAAGGCTGTTCTAGAGAAAAGGGCTGGAGTTAAGGAGGGGACAGACAAGCACAGTGGAGAAGGATGCTGAGACAGGTTTCCTTTTAGAGTAGGAGGAGCTGTTAGGGATCCATGGCAACAGCTTTAAGGACCGAAATTAAAGGTATTATACACAACAGAGCATGTAAGCCGTGCTGGTTTGAGACTGAAGGACCCACATTCCTAGCAGAAGCAGGCAGAGGGTGTTTCCCAGTTTATGACCATAGTGTAGCAGTGCTCTGCAGGGCTGTAGAACAGAGTGGCGTGGTGTTGGGGCCCAGGCAGGAAGGTGGGATGTTTCTGCAAACTGTCAGCCACGGTGGCCATAATCTCTCTCAGATAGCTAGTTTATTCTTTTCCATGTGGTGTCCTAAAAAGTCTGTGTGGAAAATTCTCACAGACTCCTAGAAAAGTATGGGAAGAGAAACTCACCCAGAACTTGAAATGTCTTCGATTGTGGATGTAAGCGGTGATTTGACACAATACTGTCTATATCCAGGGTTGCTGTTTGTACTCCAAGCCTTGTGAGACCTGTGATATCCAGTGAAACACACCAGTAAGACAGGCAGTCCTATAGCTGACTCCTTTGCACTGAATAGGAGAGCAACTGAAACCACAGTACTCAAGCCAAATGAAAAGAGTAAGTGTCAGGACTTGAAGACTGTGTTGGGACCGCCTCCCAGGCAAGCAACGTCAGGATGGATACAGGTCATTCTATTCGGTGTTCCCAGACATTGTGTCCAGCTCTCTTTTGTCTTTAAGTCAAACTAAGCAATCTTATCACACACTGAAGGTATGGCTTTCAAAGCCTGCCTCTAGGTCAGTGTGTAACCAGCACACCCTCTTCCTCCTCTTATCTAGTTCATTCCCAGGACTCCATCCCTGAAGCATGAGCCAGGCCAGACTCCCAGACAGGATTTCCTGTACTCTCTGACCTTGGAACTAACAATCAATCCATCCAGTGCTTAATGACAATCAACTGGGGTGCACGTGTACACGTGTGTGTGTGTGTGTGTGTGTGTGTGTGTGTGTGTGTGTGTGTGTGAAGGTTCTCAGATAGCTTCCTTACATGCATAAGGCAGGGTTCCTATCACTGTCCCCTGGCACACAGCCTGCTGGCTGCTCTAGAAACACAGGAAACAAACTGCCAGGAACCAAGGATGCTTACATCACTGGGTCTTTAAGAGAGCAATCCCAAGACTCACACAGACTGTCTATGAGATGCAAAGAGAACTGGTGGCCCTTTAGTTGCTGAGAAGGTGGGACTGGGTTAAAATCCTAAAGACGTATCCCAGAGAGCCACCACACCTCCTAGAAGCCCAGGCAGACCCTGTTTCACACTCCCAGAACAGAGATCAGCGTACAAAGAGGAGAACTAGGGCTAGTCCTCAGGGACTGTGAGCAAAGATTCCTCATCTGGGTCCCATGAGCATTGTTGGAGGAAACATAAAAAGCATCATACTGTTGTTGCTGTTTTTATTATTACTGTGAACTTATGACCTCCTTGAACTCTAGATTATAGCAATTTATCCCCTTCAGACTACAAACAACAGAACCACACTACTTTAGAGAATACTGGGGTTTAGTTTGGACCTGAGATGCTATTCCAGGCTCAGGTGTTGGGGGCTGAATGACCAGCTAATGGGATTTGGGAATGTCATCAAATCCAGGGAGCACTGACTCCAGCAGAAGGTCAGTCTTTTGGTGAACTCATGATATGAAAGCATTTTGGGGACATGGTGGAAAGTGGGGCCCAGTTGGAGGAAATACATTACTGACGTCATACCCTACCTAGAAAGACACAGCTCATCCCTAACCCCTTCTGTCTGCTTCCCCACTGCTGTAAGGTAAACAGCTCTGCTCCACTCCTTCATCCATGACGTACTGCCTCACCACAGGTCCAGGAACCGTTGAACTGCCTCCCTTTTGAAATGTATCCCTGAGAACTAACACAATGAGGACATCTACTGAAGCTAGGCATAAATGTGCGTGCCCTCTGAAACTGAAATTCCACTCCTGAATGTATGTCAAGATGAAAGAGAGCTTTAGGCCATCAAGAAATAGGTACAAGAATAATCAGGGTTATTCCTGGTAGCCCCAAACTACAAGCAAATAAAAAGTGCACCGATACTGGGGCCATGGTCAGGAGACAGTTCAGTTCATAAAGTGCTGGCCCTGCAAACAAAAGCCGGGGGTGGGGGCGGGTAGTGCATGTTCTAATCCGTGCGATGGGACGAAGAGTCCGGGAAAGGAACAGAAAAGGTGACCAGTACCTGAGGAACCACACCCAAGGTTGCCCTTTGACTTCTACATATACACATGTTCATGCATATACACACGTATTCCCACTCATGCACACATATGAACAAATAGGCAGTGTACCAA
>JAQHUG010000138.1:5399169-5412645 GCA_028555095.1 Dicrostonyx torquatus | reverse complement strand
CACGGGTGCATCCAGTGAGCCTGGAGACCACACGGGTGCATCCAGTGAGCTCGGAGACCACACGGGTGCATCCAGTGAGCTCGGAGACCACACGGATGCATCCAGTGAGCTCGGAGACCACACGGGTGCATCCAGTGAGCCTGGAGACCACACAGATGCGTTCTCAGTTCACTTCCAAGCTCTTGATGACAGCAGAAGGCTCCCAAGTCAAAGTGTGAACACGGCCACAAATACCTCACAAAATTTTCATGGCCAAGCAGTAGGTTTCCTTTATATTATCACATATGCCAAAACCAATACTCTTTGGAGTTAATATTTGTTGCCTTTATTTTGGTTTTCATTTGTGTTTTGAGACAGGATATTACTGTATAGCCCTGGCTGGCCTGGAACTCACAGGGAATCGCCTGTCTCTGACATCTAAATCCTGGGATTAAAGGGATGTGTTGCCACCTAAGCCCAAACCAAGTACTGTTTTTACATGACACAGTTTTCTAAATTATCTATTAAACTAATTTTTATACCAAATTTTTCCAGATTATCTTTTTAAATGAAAATTTCCATAGGTTAAACTGTCAAAAGTTTAGAGACATACATAGAAGAAGAGAAAAGCAATAGCCCCACTCCCAATATATGTGCAAAGGGCATATAATAAACCATCAAAAAGCTTTCTGGATTTTATTTCTAAAGATTTTGTTTGTTTGTTTAATGAGTATGGGTGTTTGGATTGCACGTGTGTCTGTGCACCACATGTGTGCAGTGCCCACAGAGGCCAGAAGAGCATGTTGGGTTCCTTACAATCACAGGGAGTTGTGAGCTGCAGCTACATATGGCTGAAGAGGTTTTGTTGGGGCCGAGAATCCAATTCAGATCCTCTGAACGAGCAACCTGTGTTCTTAACTATTGAGCGCTCGCTCTCTCTCTCTCTCTTTCTCTCTCTCTCTCTCTCTCTCTCTCTCTCTCTCTCTCTCTCTCTCTCTAGTCCCACTTTCTGAATTTTAAAAGCAAGATTTCAACCTGAGAATCCTAATGTTGTGCTCTAGGTGAGGGTCTCAGACTGGGCTCTAGGTTACCACATATAGATAGAAACAAGAGCAGGATAAAACAATTTTGATATTAACTTGGAAAAAAATCACCGTTTTTCATTTCCAAGTAATTTGCGAAACAAGTATCTCCATACTCAACTTACTCCTGGGATTGACTCATCTGTTTCTGACCTTTGCCTTCTCTGTCACCCATACCTGTCCATCATTCCCAGCCCTCTACGATCTGTACCCCAGGGTGGGAGCCACAGAGGACAGAATGAGCCTGCGAATGGTGGCAAGTGTATCTTTTTTGTTCACTATGCTCAAACTCGCTGTCTGCTGTCAGTTAAACAGTACTGGGTCAGAATGTCCCACCTCAAGTACTGAGTCACAATGACAGGACTCCAAAGATCTTCCACCGAGAGAGATGAAAACATCAGAAACAAAGATACTACAAAACTAGGCAGGACAAGACACCAAGGGCCTGAGGACTGTTCTCTGGCACGTACCAAGCCCACACACACCTCACAGATGTCAGCATTGGTTAAAAAGCTTTGGGGGTGGAGATGCTGTCAAGGCAAACACACGTGGGTGTGAGTTAGGCCTGTCCTGCAATCTGAGTTGAACTTGAGATGTACCCTGAAGGGAGTCATTAGTTTCTTTTCACACATCAGCAATAAAAAGGACCTTCAAGTAGGAAGCACTCGATAAATAATCCACAATAAATGGACAAATGCGCACACTTCCCCTGAATAGGTTTCCAGGCTTTCTAAATTAACAGTTAAGAAAACAAAGGTTCTTACAACTCCATAACATGGTGATGGAGAAGCAGACTTTGGGGAACTTTCTAAGTTTGACCCCCTAAGTACATCAGTCTCCCTAGCTATTGGTTAGCATCTTAATTTAGTGCAAAAAAATGGCCTTAATAAATAAATCTTGAATATAAATATTCTTTTTCAATTCCAGTAAAAAAAAGAGAAAACAGTTTGCTTGTTGGAACCACACGGCCCTAGAATGATGTCATACTCCCAGGTAGGTTATGTGCCCAGTGACTCTGTCTGCTAAAGAAACTCTTCTGAGCCTTCACTGCCTGGCAAGCATTGTTCCACTGTTCCTAACAGAACCAGCCTTGTTCCTGTCTCCAGGAACTAATTGTGGGGGGTGGTGGGACTCGTTAAAAGGTCTTTAAAAGCCAGTGGGAAGAAGACGTAGTAAACACTAAGAGACACACTGTGCAGGCGCAGACTGCTGGATTCAGACTCCAACACCTACTACTAGCAAGACTGCAGGCAAGCTCCTCCATGCCTCCAGCCTCGGTTTGTATGTCGATAAAACAAAAATGGCATGCTTTCTTCAAAGAGGGGCCACAGTGATCATAGGAGATAATCTGTGCAATGCACAAAGCTTCCGGAGGAAAGCGAGAGGGACATGGGAAGCATGTGACAGGCTGTGCACTGGTAGATACCATACAGTTTCAGTATCCCCAGTCTCAAAGCCTGAAATCCAGAAACATCTAGAGGACTGATGTGATGGTCAGGAGGTGAATTCCACATGTGCCCTCATGTGACAGGTCTAAGGCTCCCTCCAGGCTATGTGTATAAGAGATATAGAAACATAAAGGGATTTTATAGTTATATTTAATCTTGTGTTCCACCCCCAAGATATGAATGTGTCACATATGTGCAAATATTCCAAATTTAATTGTTAGAAGCCAAACACTTACTCGACCTATATTGAGACCAACTGTAAAATGTTAAATACGCAAGAGGCAAACCCCCTAGCCTTGCCTAATGTTCCCCTTTTCTTTCGCTCCTGCTATGATAAAATACTCCGACCAAAACCAACTCGGGGAGGAAGGGGTTTATTTGACTTAGGCTTTCAAATCATAGTCCATCACTCAGGGAAGTCAGGTCAGGAACTGAAGTGGAAACCATGCTTCTTGCTCGCTCACTGGCTCATGCTCAGCCAGCTCTCTTATACAGCCCAGGCAGACCCATGTGCCTTGGGATGCTGCCACCCGCAGAGGTCTGAGTCTTTCCATATGTGTAATCAGTTAAGACACTCTCTTAGAGACACAGCCACCAGCCAGTCTGATCTGAGGACCCCAGGCCATGTCAAACTGGGAATAAAACCAACCAGCTCACCTGGAAAAATCAAACAAACCAAGTCACAGAAGTCATGCCCTGAGAGGTCTGTCCATGGAGGACCAAAGTTTCTGAGAAAGGTAAGAGAGAGAGGAAAGGACTTGAGGAAGAGTGACACAGAGTTCTCAGAGTTCACATTCAGGAGCGGGATGCTCCAGGCCGCCATGCTCTAGCCATCTCATGGAGTACGCCGAAGGGAGCTGGAGGGAATGCAGGAACTTCTCAGGGTGACTTGTGACTAGAAGAAGCAGGAATGACTTCTCCGCGGGCAGGGTGGGTTTTATACTGACTAACGCTGGAATCTGTAAGATTGCTTAAACATTTTTATTTTTATGTCTTTACTGGTATTTATTAATTATGCATGACAATAGGTTCACGTAGATGTTTTCAAGCAAGGGCTTGCTATGAGCTGGTATGCCTGCTGTTTGCTAGTTTGGAACACAGCTCTAATAGCCGACGATTAGAAGCGGAGCAGAGAAGGGAAAACTTGGCACTAGGAAAGATCAAGGAGAGAGTTGTTACAATCCTTCCAAGGAGGAATAAAGAATTAAGGGAGATGATGGAGAGATTCCAGGAACATTTCACTGTGGTATTTGTAGACTTTGACAGCTATCTGGATGCGAGAAGTAAAGGCAGAAATCAGGTAGGATACTCGGCTTGCTACTTGGTCTGATGAAGCCAGTAACTGGGGTGAGGATATGAGAGCAAAATGTGCAGGCTGTAGAAAAGATTCATATTGGGGCTGGAGAGATGGCTCAGAGGTTAAGAGCATTGCCTGTTCTTCCAAAGGTCCTGAGTTCAATTCCCGGCAACCACATGTTGGCTCACAACCATCTGTAATGAGATCTGGTGCCCTCTTCTGGACAGAATACTGAGAATACTGTATACATAATAAATAAATAAATCTTTAAAAAAAAAAGAAAAGATTCATATTTGGGCATGGGCTCTGGAACACCAACATAGGAAAGACCCCCAGGCAGAGAGCAACCTGGGCTCCGAAGAAATGTGACTATTTGAGCTACCCTAGTGAATGATTTTCTTATTATAAATATTCTTTGAATAGACAATATTTCTCAGAGATTTTGATCATGTGAATATTATATATTTAAAATATATCCGTAGACAAGACAATTATTTAAAAGCAGTATATTATAGGGCAGGAGAGATGGCTCTGTAGTTCAAAGCACTTACTGTTCTTGCAGAGGTTCACTTCTCAGCACCACATGGTGGCTCACAATCTAACCCTCTGCAATTTCAGTCCCGGGGATCTGGCACTCACTTCTAATATCTGTGGGCACTGGGCACACACATGGTGCACACACATACATGCAGGCAAACCACTAATACTTGTAAGAAATTTTAAACTACAAGTAGCATATCTTGGTATTAATAATGTATCAAAGTCCTTCTTAATCTTTCTGTCTATGAAACAGAAAAAAATAATAACGAGAAAGTATCTTGGGTTTTTCTAATTATTCTACATATGGATACACGATATGGTTCCACAGACTCAAAGAGACTGAACAGTCACCCCACACACACCTCCACGTAGAAAAGTAAACAAATTAATCATAGCCATATAACGGCATGGCTGCATTTTTAGTTCCCTTTTTCTACATAAATTCTAGTCTTCCCTGTTACCATAGGGCAGCACACTGGCTCCATCGAAGGTTAATTCTGTGCTTTGAACCCCAAATCCCTCCATCTTCTCAGTAGCCTCACGAAAGAGCCATTCCCCAGCCTCTTTGTAGAGAGACCTTATTCCTCCGTGTTCATTGTCTTCTCTGTGACAGTATTCAACACATTTAATCATCTAGCCATGTGGGGCATCCAGCTTTCGTCCATAACCCCACCCAGCACAGCTATTCATCTCTGCCCTTTGTGTAACAAATTCCTTTAAAGACTGTTACTGTTTCTATTTTCTCGTCCTTCTTGATCTTACATCAACCACAATCTGATTTTTATGAGCCTTGTCTGAACTCAATAAATCCATCAGTGACCCACGGCATGAATAAAGCCAGAGGACACTGCGCGGTGGTTGTTTTACTAAACTTCCCAGCAGCGGTAGTTTTGAGAGGAACGCCTACCTCTTCTGTTTGGACTTTTTGAGTTGGCTTTGAACACATCACGTTTTATCTTGACTTCCAGCCTTTGTGGTGCTCGGTTTCCTACAAAACTGACAGTTTCCTCCTAGCCCTAATGCGTTAATTTCCCCTGAATGTTCTTTGCGTAACCCGCTCATTTCCAATTCGGATCACTCCCAGGGCGAGCTCATATTTTCCCCTTTTTTCAGTCATCCTCTGTGTGCCTATTCCTCCCACATCCATGGGTCCAGCCCAGGGTGTTTTCCTGAATTAAAAGTCAGCATGTCCAGCTGTCATCCTTAGTAAGACATGGCTGGCAACACCAGACTGAGCCTGGCCCTGTGCTGATGTAACTTGTTCAGACACATATCCCACATACAGTTCACATAACCGGTCCTCCGTGGTCAACTGTTAACTGAGAAAGGTTGGAAACGCAGTCATAGCAATGACCACTGCTAAGATTGTGCATGCGTAGAGACAGGAGAACCGATAAACAAATCAAATGACATTATAAAATATGCTTGATGAACCACCGTTTTTAAACAAACAGGGTTATGCAAAACAGCCCACCTTTACACCATGAAAATCATTTCCCTGAATGTAAAAGTGAATGGGTCATATTTGGTACCTCAGGTGAGAATGTCTGGAGGACATGACCAAGGACTTCAAACTTCTCATGACCAACAGGAGAATGTGGCTTATGAGTAGAAAGTGATGACATCTCAGACTATTAGTGTTAGCATCACACCCAGGAAAGCTGGCTTCTCACTGCTCACCACTTTGTTTTGGTAACCACAACTTCAAGTCTGTTTCTTCTCTGCAGCAGGCTCAAAGGCACTATTTGTGCCACTTCCCTCTTGTGAGGAGGTGCTAAGAGCTCCTTGCTGCTGAGAGCCTCTCAAAGCCCTGGTATTTCTTGAAGGTTTCCCCAACCCTTCCCCCCTCCTATAAAGACTCCAGTAATCAATCTGCTTCAAAATCCAAGAGACCAGATGGGCTACGAGAAGTTGAGCCCCCAACTTAGACTGAGACCCCCTGCTCAAGCACAGGTCACACCAACCAGAAGACCTGAGAGGAAGCAGAACCCAAGGAACAAGACACATGGCCAACAAAGACAACTCCAAGGAAGCTCGCAGCCGGTCTTTTCATCATAGCTCATGTCTCCATTGTGCCTTGCTCATACCCAGCACATAAACAAAGCATGCAGAATGGAGAGTGAGAAATCCTGATGCTCTGTGCCAGCGGTGCCACATCTGGAGAACAATGCATAATCCTAGACACTGACAACAAAGATAATGCAAAAAAAGGCAACTTGCTGTAAAGTCAATGGCTGCAATAGCTAATACAAAGCCTAGTGTGTGATGGGCATTTTGTAAGTACTTTATGCAGATTATTTCATATACTACATCGGATTAGTACAATTACTATTTCCCATTTTGCATATTATGAAAGTGAGCCACCGATAGGTGCATAACCAACCCAAGTAAGTAGAAGCAGACCACATTTCAAAAGCAGAACGCCACACTCCTTGCTCATGGGAATCAAGTGTATAAATGGCCTATCAGAAGTGATAAGGAAAATATTACCCTAGGAATCGAATGGGAGGAGATTCAGAAGGAAGCATGTGAGCTGGTCCATGCTGAAATGAGCAGGTAGAACTCATAGGAGGCAGGGACTGGCTAGGTCAAGAGATTTTAATTCTTTGACTTGTCTCACTAGGAAACAACCAGGCTCATAGAGTTCACTGCCAGCAGAGGACAAAGGTCCGTCTATAAATAATATCAAAGCTAGTCCCACCCTGGGAAAAAAGGTGAACCTAGCAATCCCTTAAAGTCTCTTTGTTCACTGAGATCTGTGGTTCTAAAAATAATACATGGTCTTCATCTTTAACAGCTCGGCATCTCTTATAGAGAATAAGGCACACACAGCAGAACTCAGGAAAGGTAAATTGTCTAAAAAATCTATCAAAGTAATAAGAGGGAGGGAGCCCTCACACTCTCCTTAAAGATAAATACCTCTACCTACTTCCTTATTGAGCAATATTAAAGATGGAAACCACACAGTACATAATGCCGTGATGGAAAATCCTGTGAAATGCCAAGTGACACATTAAGCACAAGTTCTCTCCATGCACCTGCTTTTTCATATCAACAATAGTTTCTCAAGAATTTGAGTTGTCTGACTGTGAAATCACTTCTCCTCCTCTACCACAGGACAGGTTCTAGTTAAAGCTGAGATTAAAGAGGTGGATCAAAGTGACCCCTGGCCCTCAAAGCCAGGAATTAGCCACGCCATGGTGGCAGGCACCGCAGACGCGATCTATCAGATGTGGGTGAAGCGAATCCTTTTGCAAAGCATGACAGCGTCCTCAAACATGACTGTGGTGAATCCAAACCAGATTTTTACGCTATATAACCAGCTTCCAAAATTCAAAGTCATTTTGCTGTCACATTGAGCTTACAATTTACAAGTTTTCTATTTGCAGCCAAAGATACAGATGCCTGCAGTGCAATCTATAGGACGGACCTGAACTCCCCGACCACTCATCTTGTATAAGAAAATACCAGATAATAGCGATATGGAAATATACAAAGTCTCCCTGCAACAAACGTCTGTCAGACAACAACGAATCTTCCCGCATCCTGAAAATGAGCCTTACGTTTCATCCCCTAAAAGCTGTTCGCAATATGCCATCAGACCATCCTCAGAGATCACACGCAGCTTTTCAATTAAACGCCACCGATTCTGAAGCAGTCAGTCCTCTGACATCACGCTGCAATTCTCCGTATGCCCGCTTCTTACCTTTTTGTAGTCAGATGAGGACTTCTCACCAGCCAGTCTGCTAAAAATGGTGCCCTGCAAAACAGGAAGGACACAGACACATCAGAGCTCTTCAGTGTGGAGGACAACACCTTCTCTTTTGCTTCTGGTCTATGTGTACTTTATGTCCCATGGCATCAGATCTCCCTGCATTCCCAAGGCTACCATCCCCAGGTTAGACCATTTGTTTCAGGCCAATGAGGGAGTGGCTCACACCTTCATTTCACAAACAAAGAATCAAATAATAATGTCTTTCAAGTGACTTGTACTATGAACCTGAGCTCTGGGGCAGGGCCTTTTCCTGAGAGACAGAGTCTATGTCTACAATGGTGTTAGACCTTGGGGTCTCCCTCCCACTCCCTTTAGCACACTCATTCCTCCTGCGGTTGACTTCTTGACTATACCTATTTGCATGTGTGGCTTCTTGGCATGATGTGCCACTTACAAGGCTTTCTAGCATCCAGTGTTGCATGGGGATTTACACACATGGAAACTATCTTGAACTGTCCCACAAACACACATGTGGCCATTGCTAGCCACACGAATGGCCCAAGGTTATCATCTTCTTTACTTTTTAAGTAGAAAATGAATATATGTGTTTTATGATGAAATCTCCATGGTATCTTGTTCTTCTGAGGTAGCCAACAGTGGAAAGTACCCAGTGAATATGCATGAGAGAGGTGCAAGATTGCTACAGAAGAGCAGCTGTGTGCCTGACCCCACAGCATCTTCTGGAGGTCTCTGTGGGAAGGCAGACTCCCACATAATAACACTATAAAGTAAAGTTTGGGGAGAGGGAGACAGGCGAGCGACTCCTACATAATGGTAAAACACATCTTTATTTCAAACCTAGACATTGACTGCTGTCCACTTATGTGGCTAAGCCAGGGTTTAGAACATCCAAGAGCAGGTAATTTTGTTGTGGAGCGGAGAGGGGCATGTCACCCATCTAAGAATGTCCTACCTGGGGCCAATATCATCCCTCTGGCAGCTTCCATTGTAACACAACCAACTTCACACATTACTAAATATCTCTTGGGGACAAAACTGTCTGGGGACAGCTTGTTAAACCTCTAATACGGCTTGTAGAAATGACCCTGAAGTCCATGAGTTGTGCAACAGAAGTCTGGTGGCAGAATTTCTCTGCTCACCACTGAATTCATGTGTAATTCTCTATTCTAACTAGGAATCGGAATATGGGGAAGGCCTCTCAGCTATCAAAGACTCCACATTTGCATGAGTATGAGGTTGTTTCAAGGACCACGACTGCATCTTTAACTAAGTTTAAGATACCAGCAAGTCTGGCAAGATAAGCTCTGTGAGCAAAGCCTCTTATTGTACCAACTTGAAAAGCTGTGGAGTGAAATGCCCAGAGTCCACAGTGGAAGGAGAGAATTGACTTCTAAAAGATGACCTCTAAAAGACATGAACAGCCAGCTGGAACCCTGGCAGTAGGCCACGAGCCTCATGGTAAAAATATAAAATAACAGAAATGGGTTCATTTAAGATGTAAGAGCTAACTAGAAATATGCTTAAGCTACTTGCCAAACAATATTGCATTATTATATATTCCATGGGGTCATTTCCAATCTGAGTGGCCAGGAAACAAACAAGCCACTTTCCCAACAAATTGGTGCCAACATGGTCAACTAAATCTATTTAAATACCTCAGAGAGTGGCATAAGAACAGACAGGAGGACTAATGGAACTGAATAGAGGATCCGGATATCAATCCACACATCTTCAAACACTTGATATTTGATAAAGAAGCAAAATATATCAAATGGAAAAAAGAAAGCATATTTAACAAGTGGTGCTGGCATAACTGGATTTAAACATGTAGAAAAATATAGACCCATATCTATCACCATGCACAAAACTCAAATCCAAATAGATCAAAGACCTCAACATAAAGCCAACCACACTGAATCTTACAGAAGAGAAAGTGGGAAGTATACTTGAACGCATTGGCACAAGGAACCACTTCCTAAATAGAAACCCAGCAGCACAGACACTGAGAGAAACAATTGATAAATGGGACCTCCTGAAACTGAAAAGCTTCTGTAAAGCAAAGAAAACTGTCAACAAGACACAACGACAGCCTACAGAATGGGAAAAGATCTTCACTAACCCCACATCAGACAGAGGTCTGATCTCCAAAATATACAAAGAACTCAAGAAATTGGACACCAAAAGATCACATAATCCAATAAAAAAAAATAGAGTAAAGACCTAAACAGAGAACTCTCAACAGAGGAATCTAAAATGGCTGAAAGACACTTAAGGAAATGCTCAACATCCTTAGTCACCAGAGAAATGCAAATCAAAACAACCCTGAGATTCCATCTTACACCTGTAAGAATGGCCAAGATCAAAAACACTGATGACAACTTATGCTGGAGAGGGTGTGGGGAAAAGGGAACACTTCTGCATGGCTGGTGGGAATGCAGGCTGGTGCAACCCCTTTGGATGTCAGTGTGGAGATTTCTTAGAAAATTAGGAAACAACCTTCCTCAAGACCCAGTAATACCACTTTTGGATATACTGCTCAATCGTGCCACAAGGACATGTGCTCAACTATGTTCATAGCAGCTTTGTTTGTCATAGCCACAACCTGGAAACAACCTAAATATCCCTCAACGGAAGAATGGATGAGGAAATTGTGGTATATTTACACAATGAAGTACTACACAGCAGAAAAACATAACGACAGCTTGAATTTTGCAGGAAAATGGATGGAACTAGAAAACATTGAGTGAGGTAACCCAGACACAGAAAGACAATTATCACATGTACTCACTCATAGGTGGTTTTTAAACATAAAACAAAGGAAGCCAGCCTACAAACCATAATCCCAGCGAACTTAGACAACAATGAGGGCACTAAGAGAGACTTATATAGACCTAATAGACATGGGAAAGTATAAAAAGACAAGATCTCCTGAGTAAATTGGGACCATAGGGACATTGGGGGAGGGTTGAAGGGAGAGGGGAGAGGCAGGGAGGGGAACAGAGGAAAAATGTAGAGCTCAATAAATATCAGTAAAGGAAAAAAACCTCAGAGAACTTGAAAAGGAACTCTAGACACATACACATACTTCTTTCAGCTTAATTTAATTTTATTAATTAAAATTAATAAACTCTTAATTTAATTAAGAGTTTAATTCAGCTTCTTGCTGTGTTTGCTGGTAGAAAGCAGAGACATGGCTCCTTTAAGAGGTTTCCTGACTCAGCGTGAGAGGCAAGAACTGCTTGGTTTCTTTAAGGGAAGGCTTCCTGGATCATGCTAGTTACAGGAACAACTTTGGCTATTTTTTTGGAGTTGATGCCTACCATCCACTCTGGGTCTGGATGCTTAGAAAGTAGCTCAGACCATGCCTGGGTCTCACCAGTCCCCTCCTTGGGTAGGTGGCAGAATCAGGTCTGCTAGGAATTCCTGCCACCATACACAGAGATATTTGGAAATATAAACCTGGAAGTTGCACAGTGATCTGCATGACATATTTGGTTTTTACTTAGATGAAAAGGGTTTATATGGTACACAGTGCTTCCCAGAGTTGAGGTGGTGAGGACGGTTCCCCCACAGCAGCGTTAGAGACAATGAACATGCCTCCTCCGTGTTGGACTCGGTGGAACCAAAAGGCAAAGCATCCCTAGTCCTAGCCACATCGCTTAGCGTTTTAAGAAGCGATCCGGGTCAGAAAAGGATTACAGATGCACAATAAAGACAAATTCAGATGAAAGAGACCTGTCAATGGGTCACAGTATGTTTTAAAAAAATTATACAGGCATGGAAGAGAGAAGAGAAAGAGAATAGAGAGTAACCAAAAGAAGTAGATAGTATTTTAAAAAATAAAACAAAGTCTTTAAAGAGAAAGAGTAAACATGTAGAAAAAGTAATAGAGTAAGAAAAATAAGCTATGTAAAGATGGAAAATACACAGAGTCTGGATTATGCATATTAATGTACTTTCTTTGAATTTTTTGACTGTAAATGAGCTAAGTACAGAGAGACATTTCATTGTACAGGCTGCTAAGCTAAACATATATATTTTAAATGTAACTTGACTTAAAATTTCGGTCTAAGAATGTGTTGCTTTGGAAAAAAGGTTCTACTTTTGTTTTCACAGAAGATGAGAACCTGTGTATTCCTTCCAGACTAATGTAGTTTGTAGCCCTTGAAACAATGGCCCAGATGGTCCAATTTCCATGACAGCTTCAGGACTGCTGGCTGAGATGGACCTACCACACAGGATACCCCATGACAGACCTGATTAACAGTACCACCAATCAGCAGGAAGTAGTCTAGACAACAATGACCAAATTTCCTAATGATTGCTTATAAATGTTTGTTTTCACTTAAAGGGGGATATTATATAGAGATAAATACTATTCACTGATATGGATATTAATATCTATTAATTAACACAATTAATATCTATTAATACAAAGTCAATTTTGTTATATGTATATTTCTGCTCTTGATTAGGGGATTGTGTTTGTGCAGCTCATTTAAAAATGTAATCTATACTTAAGAAAAACAGGTTAATAGATAGTCATCTATAATAGTCAAGCTTATAGTCATGTTAGTTAGGTTTTCTAGATGTACAGAGATGTGTTTCAAATGGATAGTTATTTTCCAAACCTTTCAAAGACTAACAGAATATGGCATTTCAAATGTTTTAAGAACTTAGAACTTTTCACGACAATGACACACGTCTGCTCCTGGCACCACCAAATACTTCAAGAGTATGATGGGCATTGAAGAGGCTCCTTATGGAGTATGTTAGCCATTTGGGCAAGGAACTGTTCTTGGCATGGACTGTTTGATGTTATGCTGTATGAACTTGACATGTAGAACCCACAGAAAAATGACTTCTGAAGTTGCCTTAGGAAGGTGAGATGGTCCTTTGGGGTTCCTGCTTCATGAAATAGTCTGCCAGACATTCTGCAGGACACAGAAGAAAGCAACTGATGAACTTTGCCATTACAAGGCAAAACATATCTTCAAATTTCCTGCTTCTTGGAAAAATCTGCTTTATACTATGGGTCTGTCTGTAGGCTGAAGATGGATGCCCCAATGGTACAGAAGAACTTTGGGTGACTGTACAGGTAGCGAGATGTCTTTGTCAATTCTAGAGTTTTGGAAGTTGCTTACAATGCACTTTCTGTTTACTTAGGTAACATTATATCCTTCTAGAGTCTTTGACGGAGTTGAAGATTTATAGTTTTCCTTAGTTGTGATAAAAGATAAAGTAGATATAATTATTATAACTATAATTGTTGCTTGATACCTGTTTTGTTATATGTAATTTTTTATGTTACTATGTTAAAGTTAAAATCTTCCTTTTTAGTTAAGCAGAAAAGGGGAAATGGTATGGGAAGTCCTTCTATATATGTGTTGCTTT
>JAQHUG010000138.1:5378412-5393232 GCA_028555095.1 Dicrostonyx torquatus | reverse complement strand
AAATTTTTCTTTTAACAATAATAAAAAAAAGAAAAAGACAAGATCTCCTGAGTAAATTGGGAGCATGGGGATCTTGGGGGAGGTTTGAAGGGGGAGGGGAGAGTCAGGGAGGGAGCAGAGAAAATTGTAGAGTTCAATAAAATCAATTAAAAAAAGAAATAAGAGAACAACAACAAAAGAACCTGTGATCTTAGGATGGCTGACTTCCATAATGGCTATATCAATTTGTATCCTCACCAGCAGGTGATAAGGATTCCTTTCACCCACAACATTTCCAACTTTTTTTGGTCAGATTTCTTGATGAAAGCCATTCTGGTTGGAGTGAGGAGTAGCTCTGTTCTGCATAATCTTGAAACTAGATTCCGAACATGTATTAAAATAGCTACTGGTCATCTATGCTTCTTTCTTTGAAAACTACCTCTTCATTTCATTGACCCATTTAGTGGTGGGAAGTTTTGTTTCCTTGATGTCTAATTTTTGCATTTCTTTGTAAATTCTGGATATTGACCCATAAATCTCTAGCCAGCATTAAATGGAGACAAATTAAAAACATTTCCTCTAAAATCAGAAATGAGACAAGGATGTCTACCAATCTTTCTTAAAGATAGTGCTCAGAGCCCTGGATAAGCAATTAATTAAATTAAATTAAATTAAAAACTAAGCAAGAGAAAGGCACAAAAAGGATAAAAATAGGGAAGGATTAAGTAAAGTTATTCTTATTTGCAGACAATGTGATTCTACACTTAAAAGGCACTATAGAATTTACGAGAAAACTTTTAGATACACCTTTTACAGTACAGTTGTAGAATACAAAATCAACCTTAAACTGTAGACTTTCTGTATACCAACAATTATCTCTCACAGAAAGAAATAATAACTTCACAATAACTCCAAAAATACCTAGGAATATGCCTAACCAAAAAAAGAAAGACTTGTATATTTAAGGCATTGAGAACAAAAACCAAAGACACTAGATGATGGAAAGACATCCATGCTCCTGACTGGAGTAATTAGTAGCATGTAAATGGCCACCTTTCAAATTTAATCTACAGATTCAATGCAAAGCTCATCAAAATTCCACTTAAACCTAATTTGTCTATAAAGAGCAATGTCAGAATGCATAGGAAAACACAAAAGGTCAAATAACAAACAAAGGCAACCTTAAGAGGAACACATCTAGAGTTATCACTAGACCTGGTACTACACCACAGAACGATATTGACAAAGGTAGCCTGATACTGGCACAAAAAACAGACAAACCAGAGAAACAGAATGGAGGCCCAAGAAATAAACCAACAAAGCTATGGCCACCTAACTTTTGACAACAATGGCAAAACATACAATGAAAAAAATGATAACTGATTAAATAAATGGTGCTGGTAAAACATAAGCTCTAGCTCAGAAGAGTGAAATTAGATCCAGATCATTCATCTGACACAAAAATCAAAGTGAAGTTGATCAAAGGCCTAAAGATGCAAGAGAAAAGTGTACTTTCCAAGATACTGGGTAAGAAAACTTTAGGAATAGAATTCTAAGGGTACAGGATCTGGTCCCCAAAACTAACAGATGGGGTGACATGAACTTTAACTTTCTGCACCACAAAAGAAACTATTAGCAGAGCAAACACAACCCACAGAATGGGAAGAAAAATAGAAAATTGTTACCAGCTGTACATTAGAGGAGGCTGACACTAAAATCTCCTTAAGATTCCTTGTGGAACGTGCACTCCACAGCCTAGAACAGGGACTGTACATGTACTTCCAGGGTAGATGCTGTGATGAGACCTGCACTCTGGGGTCCCTGGAGCAGAATCCATTTGAAACAAATCACAAGTGGGGCTGGGGAGATGGCTCACTGAGGAAAGGGCTGGCTGCCTAAACCTGAGGGCCAGAGTTCAGATCTCCTATTCAGGGACACCAGCCATTGTCCTTCCCAGCTCAGAGGCTAGTTCATCTGCTAAATGGAGAAGGGATAGAAGGAATGGGGGCAAAAGGATATTAAGAATAGTGTGGAAAAATCTATTCTCAAATAGCATTGTATATTCCCATCTATACTTTTTGGCTAACTACATCAATGATTTTAAAGGATTATTACCCAACATTTGGGGATTTAAATACTATAATACCTCACTGTACTTAGACAAATTCCTTCGGCAGAATTTACAAGTGGGTGACTTAGCTTCTATACTGGACTGTAAGCTTGTGGACCCCAGGAGCAAATTCTTAATTATCTTCTCTGTTCTACAGTTGAATACAGTGATGGTCATATGGTTGAAAGCAAGGAGCGACTTCATAAATGTTAAGTGTGCAGTGACTAAGGGGGAAAAAAGATGTCAAAAGGGGAGAAGGGAGCATCAAGTGAGATCGGAGGGTGAAGAAAGAAAAGTAGTGGGAACTGGGGAAAATACTCTATATGGAACAGAGGCAAATTCCACCTCCCCCCAAAAGAGATGCTGACATTCTGGCCCATGGAACTGTATTCAAAAGCAGCCATTGCCAGTAGCACATTTAAGATAAGGCTAGTCACTGAAGAAATGGCTCAGTGGTTAAGAGTACTTGCTTTTCTTTCAGAGGACCTGGGTTCAAATCCTAGCCCCCATATGGCAGCTCACAACTGTCTATATGCAAATGAGAAAGCCTGGTTAGATTCTAACATAGTTTTCATATGATATGAAAATATTCCTTTTTCTTTCATTTCTCAAATTATTTAAAAATGTCAAAATCATACTGGCCTCATAGTCCATACAAAAATAGGCATGAGACATACGTTTGTCCACCTTGGATTTAGATCTGTGACTCAAGCAGGCCAGGTTCTATCACTGATTCTGTAACCTGCTTAAATAAGGGTGTTCCTATCTCCAAGGAGCATAGCAATTATCTTCCTGACCACTTGAAGGGCTAAAGAATGGATGGCCATACACCTTCAAATATACTATAGCAACAGTATATGTCCTGACACTACTAACTGTGTCTCACACGAACAGACATAAATGTGCTCATGACGGCGAGTGATGGTCCGCTAAGTTACAGAATCAGAGCGAGGTGAAAAGAAATGCACGAGTCCTTCGCCATCTACACACCAGTGGAAAGGACAAAGCTATGAGTGGCCAGAGGACATTCTGAGGTAAACAGTAAATGCTTGTCATCTAAGGTTACCTTTGACCCCAGACTATTGCTGAAACATGAATTTTTATTTCTAGGGAAGGCTATGCATTAGGACAAGCCTAAGAGGCTGCGCCGCGGCTCCTGAACTCATCCTGATGAGCATTCATCAGCCGCTAACACTCCCCTGGCCATCTTCAGCCCTTTTCTGCGGTGCCAACAGCTGACAAAGCCATAAATATTCCTCTGCATCAGACACACCCTCACACTCATCGCCATAAGGAGTTGGAACTCTGCCACTGTGCTGCAGAGGAGCTGGACCAGAGATGACAGCTACAGACGTTCAGGTCTGGCACAAGATAAAGCCAAAAAAGAAAGAAAGTAAAGAAAAAAAAAACAAAGAATAAAGGAAACAGTTCACAGGAGGAGATATCAGCTGCCAACACTGCATGGCACTGCAAACCTCCCAAGAACTAAGACAATAATACCCCCTGGAAAACGGTGTCACCAAAGTCACAAGTCCCTAAAATACAGCTTTCCCCCAACGTAAACACTCCAGTTCCACCCTATCCCTAAGACTGCGCCATTTCCCACAGAGAAGTTCTGTCTCTGACTTTCACACTTAAGTCTCAAATGGACAGAGGACCCTTGTCCTTAGTCTGCCAATCTCCTCTCTGCCCTTTCTCCATTTTTCCTCTTGCACATCATCACCGCCAGCTTTCAAAGGAGCAGAGAAACTAGCCAAGGCTGCTGAATGTCCATCCAGAAGCAGCTTCCGCTTCCTAGCCTTCTTTTAAAAGATGTTTGCATGAAAGCATGGGTAGCCCCAAAGGATGGTGTCCCAGGAAGAGTAGCTCAATGGAAGGATAGTGGACTCACATCCCAGCTCCACCTCCGGCCATGAGGACAGAGGCTCAAACTTCAGTTCTCTGAGCCTGAACTCCCTGACTGTAAAATCACAACAACATCATCCTGAAGATTTTCTAGGACTTAACACAATGTATTCTTGGTAACAACAGCTACTGCGGTGATTTCTGAGAATCCTGGACATCTTATCTGTCTCTAGGAACATGTACCACAGAAGACACAGATGCCGATTTACAGGACTAGATCTATGGACCAGAGTATATAATGGAGACTGTGGAGCTAAAGCTACAGTTTAGTTGAGACCTGAGTGACAGAAGAGCAAGCGATAAGATCAGGGAGAGGCACTGGCTCTCTCTTCCTCAAATAATCTTTGTATTATTCTGTACTGGTAACATTCATGCTCCCGGTTAAAGCGCATGGAGAATGACTGACACTATAAATACCTGAGACAAAAAGAAAATTACATTGGTGATCATTCCCAACACACACATTTACACACTCATACCAAACACACACACTCACACATACACTCATATACTCATACAAACCCACATAATTACACATGCAGACTCACATACACTCACACATTCATACACACCCATACAATCATACACTCACACACATTCTCACATATTCTCACACACTCACACACTAACATACACACACTCACACACTCTCACACATACATGCATACACTCACACACTTTCACACTCACACACAAATAAACTCACATACACTCACACTCATACACACCCACACAATCACATCACACACAGACTCATACAATCTCACACTCACACCACACTCTCACACACACATACATACACCCACAGTGCTCAAAAGTCTGAAATAGAAAAAAAAAAACATTCAAAGGGTTTCCATACTTCTTCCTCTATAAAGCATAATCTTTTTTACAGCGAGAGATAAAATATAGAAAAATAACTTTCAACTGAAAAAAATCTAAAATTCAGATAAAACAATTAAATACAAGATGCTATAGCAGTTAGAGCTGGGAGGCGGGGGTCCAAGTGCTGTCATCTCCAGCCCAGATCCATGCACGTGATGAAAAGATGCTCAGGAGAGATGGGGATGAAGCCACTGAGAGCCTTGGGCAAGGAAGGTGAAGGTGCTGAGCTCGGGAAGACTCTTTGTATTGGAGCATGTGTAGGAGGCAGGGACACACCATCACAAGTCCTATAACCCAGCATCTTTCTTTTGTTTTCGTGGTAATTCTGTACCCCAATACACGCCTAAATAAGCCCACTCACAGGTGGAGCAGCACCTGCTCGTTTGCAATTAGAGTCACAGGATGCTATGTAAATTGGGTAGATGAGGACGAGCGGAAGAGAAGGCCAAGGCAGAAAGACATTCGCATAATTACTGGCTATTACAAACCGTTAAATGGACACACAGCAAGAACAGAGGGTGCAAGGCCCGACAGGAGGGGTTCCCATTTAAGAGCCTAGCGCTGCGGTTAGCAAATGAATGGTGGCGCACCGTTATCTCAGGCTCTCTCGGTGTCGGTTTGACAGGAAATCGATGGCTACATAATTTTACTGAACACCAGAAATATAAATAAAAAGGCCAGCCTTGCCATGAGCACATTTCCGAATTAGTTCTCTGACAGGTCCCTGGCTGTACACCGCTGCATCTTCAGTTCCTCCAAGTTTATGCTTAGTTCTGCCTGTGCAAGATCTTCAAGAGAAAGGCAATGGCAGTGAGGAGCGGTTCTCTGGGGCTTGGGGAAACCTCTGTTGTTGTTGTTGTTGCTGCTGCTGCTGCTGCTGCTGCTGCTGCTGATGATGATGATGATGATGATGATGAAGATGATGATGATGATGATGATGATGATGATGATGAAGATGATGATGATGATGATGATGATGAAGGTGATGATGATATTTTCTCCTTTTTCCATCTTCCTCCTTTTGTATTCTTTTCTAACTACTGCAGACTCATTGATTCTACCAACCACCAACTAAGTACATTTGAGGACCAGACTGGATTCCACTGTGCACTAAGAGATGAACCCCATGACTGAGTGCTGTGACGGCTATGCTTGTTTGTCACCTTGACTCCATCTGACACTAAAATTCAAACATGAAGGGCACACCTATGTGGGTTTTTTGCTTAATTTGAAGCATAAAGAGCCACTTCTAATCTAAATCTTTGAGGTAGGAAGGCATGCTTTTAACCAGGATCTTTAATCCAGATCTAACCAGGCCATGCCTTCAGCTGGAAGCCTGTAAGACAGCGGTTCACAGAAGCCTGTAAGACAGCGGTTCACAGAAGCCTGTAAGACAGCGGTTCACAGAAGCCTGTATGGCAGAGGTTCTCAACCTGTGGGCTGCAACCCTTCCACGGGGGACACCTAGGACCATCAGACATATCAGATATTTACATTTTGACCAACAACAGAAGCAAGATTACAATTATGAAGTGGTCTTAGGAATCCCCAACCATATATTTATTTTCATTGCTACTCTTCATACCTGCAATTTTGCTACCGAGTGGTGTATTCACCCCTAAGACCACAGAAATAGTGTGTTCTGATGGTCATGACCCCCAGCTTGAGAACCGCTGCTCTGAAGACTCCTGACTAATCCAACCCCTTCTACAGCTGACAGGTGAATCTAGGCAGTTCCTGTGCTCTTTGGAGAAGAGCTACTGAGTCCTGTCCTTGACTTCTCTCCCACAATGTCTACAATCCTGTGTGATCCTGTTGTTCTTCGTGCCAACTCTGAGTCTCATACGCACTCTGTGACATCCTACTCCATACCGGTTCACCTTTTTTAGACTATGTTGCCTCTCCCGTCAAGGCCTGCAGAAGCCACACCAAAGCACAGTGTGGTTCCTACTCTAAATGGCTCAGCAGCCTTAGTCTCTCTTCGAAGATCCGTTGGCTTCTTTTAAAGACTCTTGGAGCAGTAGAAATGCTGTTTAAAGCCTTATTGAACAGGAGCACAATCCGCATGACTTCCACTAGCCACGGAAGAACCATTTTCAGTGTGTTTGGCCAACCCTTTCCAAGCTTCAAAGTCATTGCTCCCAGCTAACAGATAAACATGCCCACTAGACCACTCCCTGGGCATCTGAGACTTGTCCAGAACCAAGCACATCTTATTTTCCTCTCCCTTCTTTTGCCTGTATCTTGGTTAGCAATGAATTCACTTGTTCACTCTTTCAGCCATGGTATCTTATCTTCTCTGACTCTTCTCTCCTCACCCACCACAAGCTATGGATCTGATTACAGAAATGCTTGTAAAATTACAAAAATGCTTGAAATCATGAAGTCGCTTTTCTTCTTACCACTCTCTCGGGTCAAATCCTCTCACCCCTCACTTAGCTTTCTGTCATATTTTCATGCTGAACACTGACCCACGGATACCCACCTTGATTTTGTCCTTCGTCAGTTTGAAGACTGCTGGCTGGCTCCCTGGTGTCATGCATGTGATGCCCCCGCTGACACTGACTGTGCCTTCTTTTCTCACGCATTTCCCACATATCCCGTAAACAGCCATGGACAGACTGCGGCTCCCTGCAAGGTCTTGAGTGTTTACTACCAGGTTCTCTCTGTCTAGAAACCTCTTCTTTCCCTCCTGGCCAGTTCTGTCTTCTTCCTACAAAGTTTCCTGACCTTCCCTATGTGTTAGCAGTTTCCCTCTCCCTAGTCCTAGTCCTAAAGCCTACCCTTGTCACATATTTATCATATTTCATGACTCAGAACAATCCTGAAGATCTTGCTGGCAAGGCTGGAAATCACTGAGCTGGTGAGGGTGATGCAGACATGGCCTAGTATATGGTAGCTTGTTGCTGACTGTTTGATAAAATAATGAGTCACTAATAGTCAAAGGCTGGCTGGAGATATGTCAGCACCATCTCCATATGACAGCTGAAGCCACGGTTATGATTGAGAATACCTAGGGAAATATATAATTATAAGAAGTTACAGGATGCAACAACTCCTGCCAAGCATTGATAAAAGCAGGAAGAGCTAGCTGAGGGAATTGAGAAAAGGCAGACACTGGGGCGGGAGAAGAGCCAGACCAGAGTGTAGTCACACAAGCTAGCCTAGGACAGCACTTCTGGAAGGAAACCCTCCCTGGTCCGCTAAATTCACACTAAACCCCTTTTGTCTGTTCTCACCTCACACCATAGTTATCCCTACCAGAGTGCTTCTCACCGTATGCTTTAGCTGCCCACTCTCTGTGCCATCCCTGGATTACCTCCTTGAAGGCAGGGACTCTGCCTCACCGGGTGTGACTTGTACATGTACATGCAACATTCTAGTGTTCAGGAAGTATATGCTGGATGACTGAAGGGGTGTGTGCTTACATGCATGAGTGAAATGCAGCTGGGAAATCACATCCCATAAAGATTCAAAGATACTTTTGAAATATCCCTCTATAGATCACCCTGGCTTCAAACTGGAAGGTCCAAGAATTTGAGGTGGAAGGAAGAGTTGGCCTTCCTCCTGGAGAAGTCACCATGAAGATGGATGGATAGGTCTGAATCACTGCAAACAGACTTCACCCAGCATTTTTTAAACCAGATAACACAGGAGTCATTGCACCTTGAGAAACAGAAAATGTATCATCTAAAAATCACACCAGCAAATAGGATCATCCTGAAGCCAAGGAACTAACCCATGTCTCGGTAACCTTAAAATTTCAGCTATTATTTCTCCCACATGTTATAATCCTATAGCCTATATTCAAGGAAGCATCAAAAATAGAGTAGAATATTATCACCAGAAGACCCTAACTTGCTGTTAGAGATGGGGTATTCTGCTATAAACCCCCAGACAGATGACTATAGGAGACTCCGTAACAAGATGCTACACTTTTGCTTTCAGATTCGCAAATGAACGAAGCTTCAAAGAACAACTGGAAATGGAAAACTTGGATGTAATCAGTGTAGACTAATACAGACAGTTCCTCACCTTAGGTGGGCAGTTCAAGGGGATGCTTTTCAGCGATTTGGTAGAGTGGCTAGGCGTTGTAGGAGACCACTTGTTTGTTTCCCGGTCACCCAGACTCCAGAAATAATC
This sequence comes from Dicrostonyx torquatus, assembly GCA_028555095.1. Classification (NCBI taxonomy): domain Eukaryota; kingdom Metazoa; phylum Chordata; class Mammalia; order Rodentia; family Cricetidae; genus Dicrostonyx; species Dicrostonyx torquatus. Next base: position 5,384,213 of record JAQHUG010000138.1, on the reverse strand, counting down.
ACATAGAAACTATATTATTTGCAATACTGTTTGGCCAATAGCTTAAGCATATTTCTGGCTAATTGTTATATCTTAATTTAACCCATCTCCATTGATTAATCTGTGTATCACCACAAGGTCGCAGCCTACTGGCAAAGTTTCAGCATGTGTGGCTCCATGGCTTCTCCCTGACTCCGCCTCTCTTCTCCCAGCATTCAGTTTAGTTTTCCACACCTAGCTCTGTTATGCCCTGTTCTGCTATAGGCTTGAAGCAGTTTCTTTATTCATTAACCAATAAAAGCAACACATAGACAGAAGGACCTCCCACACCAGCTAGGGATTGAAATTTAGCTACACAAGTCCTTTATGAAACAATAATAATCAGAAACCCTTTATTACACATCACTCAAGTTTGAATTTACAGCATCTACCATTAATCCATATACATGGGGATTGTCAAGCAAAAAGGATGCAGGGAAGAGCCTGACCCTGTTTCTCAGCCTTGTGCCTAGGGAAATGCACATGGACAAAAACCTTTCCTTCTGGCCTGTGACTTGGGTCCTCAGGACACGTGCTAACTGTGACTGGAACCTACTGAACTTCATAGACTGGCATTCTCAGTGAGACTTGAAGAAAGTGTGTGTGTGGTGTATGTGTATGTGTGTATGTGTGCACGCACAAACACACATGCATGCATGTGTGAGAGGTGGTATGTTTGGCTTTATTTTATTTATATTACTTATTTATTTTTATTTTCTCTTCAAGTTCAGGGCATCTGGAGAACTGTTTCCCAGCATGGTGCATTGAAACACAATGTGTCCGTGCTGTCTCCTGCAGCATACTGTTTATTCTCCAGGGTAAATACACCTCTTGGAGTCTTCCAAAACCATCTCAGCCCTTTTTTTTTTAATTTTTTAAAAATATTTATTTATTATGTATACAACATTCTGTGTGTGTGTGTGTATATGCCTGCAGGCCAGAAGAGGGCGCCAGACCTCATTACAGATGGTTGTGAGCCACCATGTGGTTGCTGGGAATTGAACTCAGGACCTTTGAAAGAGCAGGCAATGCTCTCAACCACTGAGCCATCTCTCCAGCCCCCACCTCAGCCCTTTTATCACAAAGATCAAGGCTGAAATTTAGAACAATTGTAGTCATGCTGTTTAATCAAAGAATTCAACATTTTTAAGGGCCGCCATAAATCTGCTCAATGTTGCTCAAAGAGGGATGAGTTAGTTATACATTAGAAAACTCTCATATGTGAGACACGGAGCCCCAACATATGCATGCAAATCAGCTAAAAAGATAGAGCTAATTCGAAGCACAAAAATATTCTGCTTTGAAACAGACCTCCATTACCACAATGCCTGCACACAAGCTGCTAAACCTCTGGCCCTCTGTTTCTGCAGCTGGACAATAGAAACCAACACGCTTACCTGCCAGCTTCAAGATAATAGTAAATGCGCCATGTACAGTGTAGGCGCTCAGCAGACCCAGGACAGATGGTGCTCACTCTTCCCTTGAGGGGTGTTCTCTCTCTCTCTCTCTCTCTCTCTCTCTCTCTCTCTCTCTCTCTCTCATGTTTTTCAAGATAGGGTTTTGCTGTATAGCCCTGGCTGACCTAATACTCACTCTGTAAACCAAGCTGTCCTCGAACTCAGAGATTTGCCTGTTGCTGTCTCCCAAGTACTGAGATTAGGGGTATGCACCACCACTGCCTGGCCTGGAGTTTGTTAAGAAAATTGGACTTCAGAAGGAAGTCCATCTGTCAAATAATATTCAGAACAGTTCACATAAATTACACCTCTAATAAATTAAAATGGATATACCATATCTGACAGATACCATATTCTATCAAAGACAACCATCGTTTATAGCCAATTGTGTGTTGTCATGTCACCATAAAAGAAATACTAAAATATGAAAATGTCTGCATATTTTTATTAGATTAGGATAATACAGTAAGTGTCTAGAATTTTAGGTACAAACTATATTTCTTCTGACAACTTAACTTGTTTTCTTGAGAGAGAAGTCAGGAAGATGTGAGCCAGAGCCAAGCATTAGCTCCTCTGGGGTTGCCTTTAATTCTGGTTTATTCAGTTCCCACCAGTAACAATTATTAGTGTTTGAGGGGAAAGGCATGGGAAGAGAGGGTATCAGATCAAAGGGCAGAAGGGGGCATCTGAGGAAAGGGAGGGTGTTTGAGGCTTCCCCTCTTTCTTTAAGAACCACCCTTATGTCCACCTCATCCTGTGTTGGAACTGAGTAGGGAGAGTGTGTACTTCTATATTTAACAGAAACTCAGTCAGGAGTTCTGATCGAAGGGTCAGGTGTAAAGGCCCTGAGAGGGTTCCTGACCTCTTACATATGCAACCTATAGCGACACTTAGTGGTAGGTCCCTAAATTACAACCAGGTGTCAGGAAGGGATCACTGTGAATGGGAAATATTAGCCAAATCTCCCTCACCCCAGTGAGAGATGGCACCACAACGGCACCAGACGGGTGACTCTGAGACCCTGTGGAGGTGGTGGCAGTGGTGGAAGCGGCTAATTTGTCACAGTCTTGTCTTTTCATCCTTAGGCATTGTCTGTGTATTTTTGACTCCATAATAGAATCGTATTGTTGGTAGAGACCCTAGGGATTAGCCAATCAGTTCTTCCATCTGAGATTATAAAACAATAACTCCACATGGCAGCCCAAGGTCACCTGGTTTGGTAGAGTCTTATGCAGAGTATGGAATACACTGTGATCTCAGCAAAATGTTTTTGTTGTTCATAAAACACAGTCTGGAGTATTGGTTCTTCATATTTTCACCATGATCACTGCTCACTTAATAAAAAGCCAAACACATTGAATGACTGCATGGAGTTCTGTAGAAGGCTTGAGAGATAAACTAGGGAATGATATGCAAAAATCAAAGTAAACAAAAATTAGTAATCACCTCCAACACAGCTAGGATGAACTCTGTGACAGAGACAGCTGTCCCCTCTCAGTCAAAGAAGCTGGGGCAGAAAGAATTCCTTATAATTTAAAAAAAAAAAAAGTAAACAGAACTAAAACCCCTAAAAGATACACAGGCAACCAAGTGTAATGGTGAACTGTGAGTTCGCTGTCAAGGATAGAAAACTGGGCTCAGTAACAAGCTGCAGTGTTAGAACCATGTTTAGAAGATGGCAGGAGAAATGGGTATTGGAAAATGGCACAAGGGGAAAACAACCAGAAGACATGAGAAACCTAAACCACCGACTTCCATAGCAGGTACCAGGAGAAACTCTAAAACTGAGAAGTGAACACAAACAGAACGCGAATATGGAGATGGTTACACAGAGGCGAACCCAGGAGAGACTCAGAGGGAGAGCCTACAGTAGACGTCCAGGCAGACCAGGCACCAGTAGGAAGCGGAGGAAGGACTGCACTGTTTTAGGTTATAAAGTTTGTAGACCAATTTAGTGCCCTAGAATGTGTGCATCTGTAATGTGACAAGACGTAAAAGCAGATTTAAGATCTATAAGATAATAAAGGCGAATTACTTGAAAGTATGTCTTTCACATGAGATGCAGAGGAGACACGTGTGTTTCATAAGCATCTCTGAACTACCAGCCCTTTTCATATAATGGTCCACTTATGCCATTTGTATAGGACACAAATCACCAAATTTAGGACCACACTACAACAATGTCCTTGTACCTATAATTAAAAGACTGGCCAGTAAACACACATCCATATATTTACAATGAAATAGAAACTGTTTGGGGCTATATCATCATTCCGCGTGTGTTCCTCCTCTTTGGCTGAGTATTTGCGTTCACCAGCCAGTCATGGTGTGTTGGCACAGTGTGGCTGCCATGATGCCGGACCACATTCCATCTTCAGGACTGAGGCCACTCACTCCTGCTATTGGAATGTTGGCAGGTAATGGAGAAGCATTTAATCACTCCATAGTAATTACCTTCAAGTAAATAGAGAAGCCTGGCCCAAGGCTATTAGCCATTTCCCCTAAAACTCAAGATGGAAACAAACTTTGGGGCCTCTTGTCTCAAGATGGAGCAAGCTCACATTACTATGCACCAACTCCAAACCACCCTGAGGAATGGCTGAGGCCCGTGTGGGAGCGGCCTGTTCTGCTTCCACCTGTCTCTGCTGGGGTATTGGTCCTGCCCAGGTCAGACCAAAATAGCCCAAAGACAGAGCACTTAGTAGGCTGCAGCTGGAGGCTGAGTAAAACCACGAAGGCAGGGAAAGTCTCTCCCGAAGGCTTCCATGAGACAGGAAAGAAGAAATGTCACATAGACACAACCAAAAGAGTAAACAAACAGGCCTTGTTGCATTCCCCTCTGCCCTCCGCTTAGTCCCACAAGATCACACCCCCTTGTCGTATTATACTTCTGGATGAGCGTCCACCACAGTGCAGTTTTTCTTGGGTCTTCACTCATTGTGTTAATGCAGGCTTGGTCATAAGAAGTTGCTATGTGTCTTCTCCTGTGCCCTTTGTTATAAGGGTCTTAACCATGAACCTTGCGATGAGTGAAGACTCCTTTTCTGTCATCTTTCTGGAGAGTGTGTCCAGCAAACCTCCCATATATTACTCTCCTGAGCTTTCAGTGGATTTGACATATGACCAACAACCATGAGTCCTCTCACCTTTATGCTTTTAAAGTTCCTTCTTAGCCTAGCTCAGCTGACCTTTCGCATAGATGTAACAGGCACAGAGGAGGGAAGGGTAGAGGCACAGAGGAGGGAAGGGTAGAGGCACAGAGGAGGGAAGGGTAGCAATGCTGTGATACCAGTTGCTAATCCAGTTTGAACAGTGTTGAAAGATTGATGAGAAACAGTAATGAAGAAAGGAAAATTGGTGAAGATGGCCAGAAATATATCTCTTTGTGCTGCACATACAAAATGACACACGGTAAGGCCAGAACAGACCAGAACAGACTCTGAGCAAGCACATGGTCAGCACACGACAGTGGAGATGCCACGAGGAACTCAGTGTCCACACCCCCCCAAACTGTGGCAGCCATGGGTACCCTGCCTGAGGGACCCTGCCTCCTGCAGGTGAGTTTGCTTTCCTGTCAGTCTTCTATAGAAAGCCTCCAGGGATTACCTTCCAATACTCTAGTACACTATTTTAAAACTATCTTTCTCAGGAAAAGGAACCATTTTGAAACTTTTAACAGTTAAAATTATGTAATTATCTTTGAATATTTCTAGAAATACATTCATTACTATTTTATAGGTTTTTGATACTTGAGTGCATTCCCAACTGTATTAAATATCATTTAAAGATCTCTAAGATGAACTGCAGGACACCTCTTTAATTTCTGTGGATGGGGTAGTCTCCTCACTCAGTGCCTTTATTTTATGTTTATACTGAATTCAGCCTAAGTTCACAGACTGCAATAAAACCATGTTTCACACTTTGTTTAGAAAGTAAAGGCAGGCTGGGTGTGATGGCACAAGCCTTTAATCTCAGGATTCTGTGAGTTACAGGCCAACAAAGGCTACTAGTGAAAGCAAACAAAAACAAAGACAAAGAAAGGGTTTTTAGCCATTTTCTTTCTTGATAATTAGTGGTCATGGTCTAACCCTAGCAAACAGGCTAGTCTTCCCAGGCTCTTGGTAATTTTTAAAATAATTAACAGCTCTACATAATCTTAGACACAACTCATACTGTGTAAAGACACTTCAAAATACAACTTTTCTGTCCTAACATTGACTGTTGATCAAAAACTACTTTTTAATCTTTCCTTTTTAACAAAACTGAGAGTGAAGAAATCCCTTCCCATTGTTAATGAGTTTGCTGTGGAATGCATTTCTCATCAGA
>JAQHUG010000138.1:5345837-5376019 GCA_028555095.1 Dicrostonyx torquatus | reverse complement strand
GCACATAGGACAAGAAACATACTAAATTGAAGGTGAATGATAATTTGACTGATAATTTCACTCAGAATTTACAAAAGAGCAAACTGGCTGAACTTAAATAATGTAAGTGATATATAAATTCATAAGGATAAAATAGCATTCAATTATAGATAGATGATAGATATAGATAAATGATAGATAGAAGATAGATAGATGTAAATATAGATAGATAGATATTGTAGAAGAAATGAAGAGTTGGGTAGAAACGGGACTTTAATGTTCCCCAAAAGATGCAGCCTACATTTGGATTTGGAGTATTGACAACTTGTAGTGTCAGACTCTGGCCAGTTTGTTCGTGGGAGCTGGCCAGGAGAGCCTTCTCTGATGCCAAGCTTCTCTGGCCAAACGTCAGTGTGGGGACACCCCTATGAGCTGAGAATCTCTAGGTAATTCACCAGCAGCCTAGAAACCCCATGTTCAGTTCTAGTGTCTCATCTCTGGTCATACCAACACAGAACCTATCTCACCTGTCTTCTGGCAGGTTCTCATTGTAAAAGTCTAGGAGTGACCATCACCTCCATCCTCAGAAGATCCATGGGTCCCTAGACCAAGCAAAGGTTTGGGTTTATTCCACCAATGAGCATATGTCTATTTGATTGAACAGAAATCTCGCCAAATAACCTGGCAGTCTGTATGTACTCTGGCTTTCAGAATCATAGAGTCAGTTTTAGCAACCTGCCAAGACAAGTTGGTTTGTCTCCCAAACAATTTTTTAAACTCAGATTGAAAAGAGACTTGGATAACATCCCAGTCTTTGATAACTCAGCGTAGTGTGTTAATAAGTACTTAACAAACAAATGGAAGGAAGCAAAAGCCTTTATCATCTCCAGGTAGACGCACAGAAACTACACATGCCGTGTAACAGCTGTTGCTAAGGCAGATTAAATGCATCAGGGCGGTTCAGTGTGGGTTGTTCTGTTTGACTCCAGAATCTAGATGGACATCCCATCTGTATCTTTCCTCATAGTTTTCGGAATAAGGTTTGTACAGACGAGTGGTCAAAAACTTCCTCATGTGCTGAATAACAAACAAGTGTTAACTTCTAGGAGTCCCGTGCTCTCACCTCCCCTCCTCCTCCACTGTCAAGAAAAGAATGCCACGGGGACAGTGGCAGCAGGGACATCATGGGGTAGAGTTTGGGGTATGAGAAAGGTTAAAGGTCTACTTTGGGGGGTATAGTATTCCCCTTGTTTTCATTCTTTCACCTGTGTGCCTGCTCTCTAACTCTGCCTGACCACAGAAAAAGCCATTCTTCTTCCCGTTTTCACCTCTCTCCTTCACTGCCTCCACATCCCCTCCTCAGCAAGCAATGGAAACCAAGCTTAGATCTGACAAACGGGGCCTGTGGGAGCTACCTTGCTCCATCTGCATTAAGCTGGTCAGAAACAGACCTACCATTTCTCTAAATCATCTGTCTTGATCTCACTGGCCACCAGGAAGGACATATAATACAGAGACACTCGGGGGAAATAAACTACAAAGCTGTAGTATGTGCCTTCAGTCAATGACCCAGACCTACTTTGTATAAAATATCTCCTACGTTCTTAATCAGAAGACCTTTGACTAGAAAATGATTTGTGACCTAAACTCCAAACCATCAGCAGAGAGAGAGAGAGTACTTTTTGGCTTGCCTTCTTTTTTTTTTTTTTTCTTTCTTTTTTGGTTTTTCGAGACAGGGTTTCTCTGTGGCTTTGGAGCCTGTCCTGGAACTAGCTCTTGTAGACCAGGCTGTTCTCAAACTCACAAAGATTCACCTGCCTCTGCCTCCCGAGTGCTGGGATTAAAGGCGTGCGCCACCACCACCCAGCTTGGCTTGCCTTCTAAGTGTGTATCTCTTCATAGCTCCTGAGTCTGAAGTGAATGGCCAGCTCAAGGTTTACAGAGCTTAGAGCTAGAGAGATGGCTCACTTGGTGAAATGGCTTGCTGAGTAAGCACAAGGACCAGGGTATGATCCCCAGCACCCATGTAAAAGCTCAGGGTGGTGGCACACAGCTGTAACCCCTGAGCTGTGGGTGAGGAGTAAGATGGAGTCTTACTAGCTAGTGAGAGAGACTATCTCAAAATCTAGGGTAAAGAACAATCGCAAAAAACTGATATTAACCTCTGGCCTCCACAGACATACTAATGAGCAAGCACAACCCCACACACATACACTCACTCTCATACACACACACACACACACACACACACACACACACACACGAGGGGGGAAAAGGGGAGTGAGAGGAGAGAGAGATATTTAATCATGGTCAAATTCTTCTTGATATAACTAACACATAAACATACAAACCAATAAGAACTGCTTTTGATGAATGGGATTAGCTCACACCTCTAAAGGTTTCAGAGTGGTGACAGAGCATACCGTCTTTGGAGTGTAACTGTAAAGTCATATCGTGAAGGAGAAGAGAAGGCCAGCCGCTTCCTCTCAGGGGTCTGAGAAGATGACAACAGCATACAGTCCCTGAACCAACAGCAGCTTGGAGCTCATGCACACCCTCGGTGGATGTGACTGTCACTTGACTATCATCTGATAGCTATGTCCCCAGTGAACTCACCCTAAGGAGGAATAAAACTGTATACACTGTCCTCAGAGAGCCCAGCCTCGTCATGGCTAGAGTCATTTCTCCACATGCCTTACTGCAATGTTCCCATTCTTGCTATCGTCATCAGCTGTCAGAATATAATAAAACGATTGTCATAATGAAGTTATAAAGTAAGGGTCAGTTTGGGTTCACAGTTCTGCAAGTTTAAGCCCAAGATGGAGCAAACCTCTCGCTCTGGACCTCTGGTAGGCTCGCAGAGACCAGACAAAACAGCCCAAACTTACCTAACCAATGAGGATAGAACTGCAGTTCACAGACAGGAAGTATGTATTGAGTGTCCATGTACTACTGAGTTGTGCTTTTAAAAAAAATTAAAAATAGAAGTCATTTAACATTGAGCAAACCTAAGCATGCCAAGTCTCCATGCAGTGTACCCCATTCAGCTCACACACACTCAAAAGCCCAGAATAGCTCTCAAAGCCACTCTTGAGCCAGCCCATCACTGCCTGCACAGATAAAAGGAAACAGTCAGCAAAGTGGAGGTTGGAGTTCATGCAGCTATAGGTGTTATAAATTATGGAGTAAGTACAGGATCAGGAACGTGGCTCAGTCTTTAGGAGGAAACAAAGCCTCAGAGTGCTGGTAAGAAAGATGCAACGATTAAAGAGGATTTTGTTCATTTCGATACCAAATTATGCAAATCATATGCAAAGTAGACAAATCTGCGTGAAGATAAAGGAGAAAAAATTGTGTTTATTTTTTTCTTTAAGTCTTTCTATAGGCAGTTTCTGATATGAACAGTGAGTGTGCATTTCAAAGGGAATCATCTAGGTACAGCAAAATCTTGTCCAAAGGAAACTGAATTAACCATAAAAATTAACCAAAAAATGTAGGTAGTTTTGTAATACTTTTATCATGGTGGTCATTCAAAATTGGCTTTCAAGTACCTTTGGGGTCTTTCTCTCTTCTTCTAGGTCTCCGGCCTTCACACATCATCTGCCTCTTGCATTAGTCAAAAGGTAGGGTATCACTGACATCAACAGCCATGTATTTTACATCAGATTTGGTACCAGAAAAGCAAGCAATTCAATCTGACTATATCTATTATATTTGTTAATCCTAGTTTATTACTAGCTTGCTAATTAGCACTAGGTATTTTCATTATAAGCTAATAAGCTAGATTATAGCAGAATCTATCGAACAGGATACAAATTTCCATATATTTGATCCTCTGAGCTTCCTAACAACGAAGAGTCCTTTGAAGCCATATGATTCATTCTGACCTTAGGTGGAAAAGTCTGCCCTTCAGACAAACCAAGAGACTTCAGCACACATTTCTCTACTTTTTTCTTCAGTGTCTATAAGTCTCAAGATGAATGAAAAAGAATTTCTCCAGGTAGGAATAAATAAAAACCTAGACACCTATAAAACATGAAGTGCAGGAAGAAAGCCAATTAAAACAGCCTAAAAATACGACTGCCAGTTACTTCTTTAGAAAGAAAATCCATAAAGGGTAGCAGAGACACAGATAACTGATGTCTGCCTTCAGCCTTCTCAAAAGTTAATTAAGCTAAATTTAAGGTAACAAAGCTCAAACCCAGGATACAAAATTTCAGATCCATCAAAGCGCCATGTCCGAGGAGTCCTTCAAAGAGACGAAGCAATTCAAACTATGAAACTACCCCAGTTCTTGCCCTATCATGGAGTAGATGGCAAGAAAATAACATCCTGTTTGCCATGGCCACAAAACATTAGCAGTGTCCAGGACTGCAGGGCACCTTCCTCAATGGTCTCCTGGAAAACATGCAGAGAGTTACTTATTGACAGGAGATGCTCTCAGCCTGGCAACCTACCTCCTACCTCTCATTATGCCCAACAATTCTCACCTAAGGATTTCAATTATCAATACTTCTTTCCACTCAACTTACCAAGAACCGGCTGCTGGCCACGCCTTCCTTACAAGGAAGGAGTACTATCTGCTTAAGGATTGCTGCTAAAGCCATCTTTCCACAGCCAATGTCGTCAAGTCACCTCCATGCTTTACAATACCGCCTCTTCCCAAAGGATACAGTCCAGCCGTGGTAGAAGGCAAGTTCATTCACAACTATGTCTCCAGGCTGGGCCTCACAGATCTCCTGCTTCATGGCCCCTGTTCCAGAAACACCCACTGTCCTTTGATGTGGCCTTGCTTCACATAGATCCTTCGCCGGTCTGTTTTCTGGAAGAACTCTGACTCTTCCCTTAGAACTCATCAGTCCCTTGATTTGGGGAGACGACTCAATCGATGCAGTGCCTGCCATACAAGCGTGAGGTCCTGAGTGCCAATCCCGAGGTGCTGCTCTGGAAGTGAAGACCAGCGGGCTCTGGGGCTTGCAGTGAGCAGCCCCTCGGTCCAGTGAGAGCCCATCTCAAAGCTAAGGTGAGGGGACGTTGAGAAAGACACTTGACATCAACCTCTGGCCTCCAGATACACACATGCCACACAACATGTACACACACAAATATAAATCTCTTTCCTAAAGACTACTCATTCAAACTTTCCAGGTGGATTAAACACTGCCTTACCTGTACCTCTGGGATTCCTGCTGCTGGGTTAATCCCATGCTTATCTGTAGTCTGTTTCTCTCTCATTTAGAGTATGATCATACCCCTCGCATTGTGTGTGTGTGTGTGTGTGTGTGTGTGAATGTGCATGCCTGTGTGTGTACAAACACATGTGTGTGTACAGGCGTGTGTGTGTATGTGTGTGTGTGTGTGTGTGTGTGCGCACAGGTGCATGTGTGTGCAAGGGCATCAGAGGACACTCACTGTTTACCTTGATTTTTGACACAGGTCCTCACAGTGACCTGGACTCATGGTAGAGCAGGCCAGGCTGGATGGACTCAGGGATTCACCTTCCCAACCCTGGGGTTATAAGTGTGTGCCACCACGCCCAGCTTTTATCCAAGGTCTGAAGGTTAAACCCAGATCTTCAGGCTGGCACAGCACACACCTTACCAACTGAGCCATCTCACCAGCCCCACTTCCCTTTCTGCTCTACATCCCGACTTTGAGAAATACATAATAAATAAGATTTGGGTTAAATGAATGGGATAGAAGCTGACATTGGTGGAATTACTTCTGACTGTATCAGAGAGCACTAGTTCAAAATATGGTTGACAGCTACCAAGGGAAATGTGGAAGCTAAGGATTAATGCAATTATTATTGCTATAAATTTGCAAGAAAAAGTACTTAGTGCTAGGTTTTGGGGGGTGGGTTGTGACCCAGAGAACAGCCCATGCACAAGGTACATTGATTTAAGCAGGTTTTTTCCAAGAAAGGTTCTATTGAAACAGGTGACCTTTATTACCACTATGTTTTAATTGCAAATACTTTTAGTACCTGATGCCTATTAATTTGTCAGCCATGCCAGAAGCAGAGCCAAGAAACCACAACAAAAGAAAAATAAACCTTTTAATACAGGCCATAAAAGAGCTGAGTCTGGGTAACAATTACCTTGAGTAATGCAGAAGCAATAAGTAGCCAGTGTAGTGTGCTAAATAAATTTCATTCTTAATTATGGAAAATAAGGAAGACAAAGTAAAACTGCCATCATTCATTGTAATTTGCAGGTGTCCAGAGGGATGTCTGGATTGCTTCAGTTTGCTTTATGAAGTAGAACCACTCAGCTTCGCTGGGCAATTGCACCTGCAGAAAGGGCCTTTGCCTCCATGTTCAGCTCAATCTGTGCAATCTAAGAGGAGGAGGCCCAGACACAACTGGCCACTCCAGAGTTTATGTCAATGGTAGCAAGACAATGGAACTGAGGGAATATTTAGCTGCTGTCTAATTCTCTCTGAAAAATTGACTGACTATTAAGCTTGGAATCAATAAACTATTTGGAGCGCCCATCATGACTGATGTTACAGGACAGCAGGAAACAAATGTTCTAATCATGCAACTGCTTTCCTAGAAGCAAAAAATTTGAAAATTTCCAACTTTAGGGATTTCAAATTCTTTGACCATGCAAGAGATCAAACTACTCCCCACCAAGCTATGGGTTCCAAAGCAGATGGAGGAAGTAGTGTTTAATCCCATGTGTGCTGGTGGTATAGACTGCTTTACCCAAATAACTCAGACTGGATAATTTCTAAACACTATAAATTCATTCTTCTGGGAAGGCCAAGATTGTGGCACTGACAGATTTAGTGTCTGGTAAGGTATGGCGCCTTAAATGAATCCGTACGAGGCAGAGAGATGGGAAGGCAGGAAAGGGCCCTCTCTCCATCCCTGTTGCAAGTTATAAATCCTATCCAGGAGGATGAACTTCCTGTGGCCTGTGACCTTAACAGTCCAGCCTATGCCCTAAGACTGTTTGCACTGGGGATTAAATTGTAGAGCAAATTTCAGAGGTGACCCAAAAATTCAAACTGCAGGCGACTCAAATAGTCCAGGGAGGAAATGGGATGGTTCCTATAGAAAAACCTAACCTACTAACAAAGTAATAAAGAGTGGAGGAACAGGCATGTGGCAGATGTTTTAAAAATGGTTTACTTTGATAATCTACAAAAATGAAGAACTGATGAACGTCAGCCAAGAAACAATGATGTAAGGACATACCTAAATACTTCCCAACTGCAGAAAAAAACTTGAAGATTTATCCCATGAGTGTCTGGAGAACACAACTAAAAACAACTCACTGCAAGAATCTTAAAGAGCTAACTCCAACTTAATAAAGGAATTTATCACAGGGGATCTAAAATGAAGTTCAGGGCAACCGAGATGGCTCAGCAGCCAAGAGCACTCACTATTCTTGCAGAGGATCCAGGTTTAATTCCCAACACTCATGGCAGCTCACAACTATCTTTAACTCCAGTTCTGGGGGATAGGATGCCTTCTTCTGGCCACTGCAGACACCTAGTATGCACGTGGCACATACGCAGACATGCAGGCAATACACTCAAACACATAAAACAAAAATGAACAAATGTGTTTATAAAATGAAAGACCAAAGTGGGCTAACCCTAGTCAAAAAGGAAAAGCAAAGATTCTTCTCCCAGCATCCCTGCCTTGGACCTACGTCTGTCATTTCAGAAGAGACTCTCCTGGCCTGCCCCCTCTTTTTCCCTTACATGCTTTCATCTGCCCTTCCATGTGTGCAGAGGAACTTACACTTACACTGCTTAGTCAAGGATCTCAAGACCTGTCTCTCCCTCTCAGTCTGCACACGGATTACATCTGTCTCCTGCACTCAGGCCTCCTCTCTATAGGAATACTCACGAGACTGGTTTGGTGCTTTGGGAAGAGGCGTTATCAGTTGTAGGGTCTTCATGTGGGCGGGTGAGCTCAACCCAGACAATGAGAGACTGGAAGATCACTTTGAACACGGAATTCAGAATCCATGTGGCCTGCACTAGAGCCAAGCTTAGTCCTTTCAATCTCTGGCTGTACTCCCCAAGTGGTTTAGGAATGCAAAAGAGCAGAGATGGGATCAATTGGCTCCCCATCTCAAACAATCTACATTTGAATCTATGTTTGAATGGGAATGTTTAGAATTATCCCCCTAGAATCCACCACCATCTGAGATGTAGGTGCTATGAGACCACAAAGCAAACTGACCAAAACTCAGTAGGTATTGCCATGTGTGGAGTCCTCAGAACTTGGCTAAAAGATTTTTTTAAGCCATGTATTTTATTTGTTTATTTCTTCACCTATTTAATGTGGGTGGGTGTTTCCTCTGCACATAAGTCTGTATATCACTTGTGTCCTTGATGTCTGAATTGGATCCCCTGAACCTGGAGTTCAGAGGGTGGTGAGCTGTCATGTGGGTGCTGGAAATCAAACCCGATCCTCAAGAAGAGCAGCCAGTGCTCCTAACCACTAAGCCATCTCTCCAGTCCCAGTCTGAGACTTCTAACTGATCACGGAGCACTAGAAAACAGTGTGCTTCTTGTACTGGAAGGTGGTAACTACCTCAGGATGCATGTTCTAACGAACTCACCATCCCTACAAGTAGAGAATTCAACTCCTTCCTCATAAATAGCCACGCAGCATGTGTCAGTTAAGGTCTATGCCCCAGCTTTGTTGTTGGTGGTGGTGGTTTTGTGTGTGTGTGATCTTTTCTTTATTGATTTTATTGAGCTATGCATTTTTGTCCATTCCCCACTCTTCCTCCCCTCTCTCCTTCTACCCTCTCCCATGACCCCCACACTCCCAATTTACTAAGGAGTTCTTGTCTTTTTCTCTTTCCTATATAGATCCATGTCTTAAGGTCTCTTTGTTGTCTAGGTTCTCCGTGGTTGTGAACTGTGGGCTGGGTTTTCTTTGCTTTACGTCTAAAAGCCAATAATGAGTGAGTACATATTATATTTGTCTTTCTGGGTCTGGGTTACCTCACTCAATATGGTTTTCTCTAATCTATCCATTTGCCCACAAATTTCAAGATGTCATTTTTTTTTACCACTATGGAATACTACATTGTGTAAATGTACCACATTTTCTTTATCCATTCTTCAGTTGAGGGGCATTTAGGTTGTTTCCAGGTTCTGGCTGTGACAAACAATGCTGCTATGAACATAGTTGAGCACATGTCCTTGTGATATGATTGAGCATCCTTTGGGTATATACCCAAAAGTGGTATTGTTAGATTTTAAGACAGATTGTTTCCTAATTTTCTGAGAAATCACCATAGTGATATCCAAAGGGGCTGTACCAGTTCGCACACCCACCAGCAATGCAGGAATGTTCCCTTAACCCCACATCCTCTCCAGCATAAGCTGTCATCAGTGTTTTTGATCTTGGTTATTCTGACAGGTATAAGAGGGAATCCCAGAGTTGCTTTGACTTGCATTTCTCTGATGGCTGCAGATATTGAGCATTTCCTTAAGTGTCTTTCAGTCATTTGAGATTCCTCTGTTGAGAGTTCTCTGTTTAGGTCTGTCCGTACCCCATTTTTTAATTGGATTTTTTTGTTCTTTTGATGTCAAATTTCTTGAGTTCTTTGTATATTTTGGAGATCAGCCCTCTCTGATATGGGGTTGGTGAAATTTTTTTTCTATGTTAATTCTTCCTACCCAAGAGCATAAGAGATCTTTCTATTTTCTGGTGTCTTCTTCAATCTCTTTCTTCAAAGATTTAAAGTTCTTGTTATATAGGTCTTTCACTTGCTTGGTTAGAGTTACCCCAAGATATTTTATGTTATTCATTGCTATTGTGAAGGGTGATGTGTCTCTGATTGTAACATGAGGGGCCTGCTTGTTGGGGTTTCTGTCCCACCTGGTACCCCACAGTCGGCAAGCCTCAAAGAAAATCACACAGAGGTCTCCATACGACTATAAACTGATTGGCTCATTAGCTCAGGCTTCTTACTAGCTCCTATAACTTATATTAACCCATGGTTCTTATCTATGTTAGCCACATGGTTCGGTACCTTTTCTAAGTGGGGCACATGCTGCTTCTTCAGTGGACTGGGCAGGAATGCAGAGAGAGCTTCCTCCCTAGAAAACTCCTTGTTCTCCTTGCACCACCTCTACCTCCCGTCTGGTTTTCCCACCTATATGTCCTGCCTGGCCAATCAGTGTTTATTTAAAACATGATTGACAGAATACAGAATTGTCCCCCACCATCTGATTTCTTTCTCAGCCCTTTTATTCTCTGTAAAAAGGAGGGTTGCTGACTTTTTTTAGGCCTCAGTTTTATTTTACATGAAATAAAGTAATTATAATAGTGTTTTGCAACAAGGTTGGAAAATGACTGATTGTGTACTTAATTATTATAATCATTATTATTTTATAATTAGAATATGCTGATGCTTAAAAGAAACCCTTGCCTTCCAAAAGTAGGTGTGTTTCTGTGAAAATAATTATCTACATTAGTGGTAAAATGTGGTAAAATTAATGCACAGGATCAAGAATGTACAAAGGATTTCTTTTTAAAAACACATGTGTCTATGTGCTCATTGATTGCGTGTGTGCACATGTGCGTGTGTGTGTGTGTGTGTGTGTGTGTGTACATGTGTGAGGAGTGTATCATATCCGCATGTGGACTCTAGGGGTTGACCTCATTAAGAACTACCAAAATGGCAAAAGCTAAAAAGAATGATGCTACTAAATGGTAAGAGGGACAGAGTGAAACTGAAGCTGGTGGAGTAGAAAGTAGGACAACCGGTGTGCAAGACTCTGCTCTTGGTACCCCAAGGATACATTATATGTCAGCTGCTCAAGGTGTCCCTACAGTCACTGTGCAGGACTCTGCTCATGGTGCCCGCCATGGGTAAATTGTGCAAAACTTTCTCATGGTGCCCTCAAAGGGAATACTGTACAGGACCTGCCCATGGTGCCCCCCAAGGGTACACTATACAGGACCTGCTCATGGTGCCCCCAAGGGTACACTATACAGGACCTGCTCATGGTGCCCCCCAAGGGTACACTATACAGGACCTGCTCATGGTGCCCCCAAGGGTACACTGTACAGGACCTGATCACGGTGCCCCCAAAGGTACACTATACAGGACCTGCTCATGGTGCCCCCAAGGGTACACTGTACAGGACCTGATCATGGTGCCCCCAAGGATACACTATAAAGGACCTGCTCAAGGTGCCCCCCAAGGGTACACTGTACAGGATCTGCTCATGGTGCCCCCAAGGGAACACTGTACAGGACCTGATCACGGTGCCCCCAAGGGTACACTGTACAGAACCTGCTCATGGTGCCCCCCCAGGGTACACTGTACAGGACCTGATCACGGTGCCCCCAAAGGTACACTGTACAGGACCTGCTCATGGTGCCCCCAAGGGTACACTGTACAGGACCTGCTCATGGTGCCCCCAAGGGTATACACTCTACAAGACCTGCTCATGGTGCCCCCACAGGTACACTGTACAGGACCTGTTCATGGTGCCCCCAAGGGAACACTGGACAGGACCTGTTCATGGTGCCCCCAAGGGAACACTGGACAGGACCTGCTCATGGTGCCCCCCAAGGATACATTTAGCCCTTTTCAATTTCAGCACTCAGTGGTTTCACAGCAATAGCTTTTAACTAGCCACAGTTTACATCCAGGGAATCAGCAAGGTAGCACTTCATGATGATATGGCGGTCTCCTCCTCCTTCATCTCCTTTTCCTCCTCCTCCCCCTTCATCTTCTTAGGGAAACCAGTTAAAAGGTATTTACCATCAAGACCAATTAAAGTCATTTCTTATAAAAAATAAATGCATATTTACTCTGATTCATGTATTTTGAAAATGTAGGAATGGTCATGGCAGCTTCATTCGTAGTGGTCTAAATTAACTGAGACCCGTCAACAGGAGAATAACAAAACACACTGTGGTAGCCACGTGTGGAAGAGCTCGCAGCGATGAAAATGAGTCAGTTCCTCAGCACCCACGAATGGGATGGAGTCTCAGGAGCCATCACCAGACGAAGAGATAAGGAAATCATGGCAAATGTACACAATGGAGTATCAGTAAACAGTCATGATGCTTGCAAGAAATGTGATGGAACCAGGGGTTCTATTAAGCAAAATGATCCACATTCAGAAAAACACATAGATGTTTTCTCTCATATGGAATCTAGATTTTAAAAGCGGTGGGGGAAATAAAACAAAAACTATTAGGGGGAAGGAAGAGGGGTGGGCGAAGGGAACAGAAGAGAGTGGTGGGGTAAATACGGCAGAAACGCATGATGTGTGTGTTTGAAAAGGTCACAAGGGAACTTTTTCTTTATACAATTAACAAACTACTAAGCCTTATATAGGTTACTTTAGTACTCTAATAGGAAAATGGAGGACAGCAGCTTCACCTCTCTGGAGGAAGTACAGTCTCCTGTCCCGTGAGGACAACGGACTACACCTGTGTGCATAACTCCAAAATTCCCATTGAACTCCAACCCCTGTGTGATGGTCTTTGGAGGCCGCAAGCTCCTGTGGGTGGAACCTCAGGAATGAGACCAGGGCCCTTACAGGAAGAGACCAAGAGACTCCCTGGGTCCTTCTCTTTACATACACTGAGAAGTCTGTGACCTGCAGCCAGGAAGACCATCTTGATTCTGCCCCTGGAGCCTTCAAAACTATGAGATGCATCCCCTAACTTAGTCCTTTAACTGCTCTGAATTCAAGGATAGAATCATTCCCACTTTATTGGAAACTAAACAATCATTCACCTCAAGTCCACAGCACATAAATGAGAAATAACCTCATTGCAAAAGAAAAAAAAAAAGTCAGGAGAGCCAAAAGTAAAGAGACAACTAGAGAAGGGAGTATCGATTGCACGGTCTCTGATTCACACATCTTCAGGATTAAGGGCTTCTAGCACGGGCTCCATAGTTCATGAGGCTTGGTGAAAGCCAGTGTCTGTCTCTTGTCCAAAACTTACCAATAATATCAAGAGAACAGCAGAGCATTACACCGAGGGTCACTCCCTTCTGAGAACCATTTCTGTCACTCAGCCCCAAGTAGAAGACAAAGAGTGCTAGTTGTGATTGCAGTCACTCACTCAGCCTCTTCTGTGACTGCTTTTTCCTGTCTTCGCATCTTAGAGTTGGAGGCAGTGAACCCAGGGAGCAAAGCAAGGTCAGCGCAAACCTGGGCAGTTATGGCGTCCCTCCTCGAGCTGTAAAGGGGCCCTGCGAAAGTCTGCATATGTCCCTCCCCAAATCAAGGCACATTGATCTGAAGGCTCTGCTCTTCTTCCCAAATCGGCCTTCACAGACGCAGCTGGGAAACGCTGATGGATTGTCCTACCACAGCAAACAGGTTCCAAAGAGGCAGGCTTCGTCACCATCCTACTGTAGTAACTCTCCATCTCTCCCCTCCAAGTACGAAGCCCACCAGGAAGCCACAGAATGGCTTCTCCTGTTCATACCACTACCGTCTACTCTCAGGATTCCTAACTGAAGAACTCATTTCTACCGCAGAAAATGGAGACCACGGCAACAATTCAAAGTGCTTCAAGAATAGAAGTCCCATTCATTTCCAGGCCTTGACAATGCAGCTGCGGCTTAGCAGCTTCCTGCCTGTGCTGTGCCTGTAATCAGTAATTCCCAGGCAAACATAAAACACAGCGGTTTTGCTATGGATAACAGGCTGTTCATCCACCTCAAAGATGTCTATATTTTTCATGTACAGTACAAAATGCTTCATTTAGACTGGAATCAGGATGATAAATCGTTCCACTTCAGAATTCTGCTGCCTGTCTTAGGAAACTACAAAATACTGTCACGTACAGAATCGTACGAAGACCGGACTAGAAAACAGTGCCAGAGACAGGCATGCCTTCCCTGTTTTGCTTTGCTCCAGACCCTGCAATCATTCAAATTTAAATAATTTCTCTATAAGCCTTGATAACATCACATTCAAAAATGATGCCCCAAACTACTGGGATGTAAGATTCTTCTGCAGGAGAAGCCATGGATACTACAACTCCCAGAAAGTCTTTTCATTTTAGAGCAAAGCTACCAAGTGAACTGGGAATAGGGGGACAGCACTCAATCTGCTGACCTTTGCAATCCCTAGGGCTGCCTCATTAAAGACTACAAAGAAAGAAAAAAAACCCAACATTTTATGAAATGCAGAAGCTAGCATGCTTTCACAGTGGCTGAGAGATCCAGTTGCCTTCTGTCTGAGATTCAGAAAAAAAAAATCATTATGTGCTTTTTAAATAAAAAGGGATTCTTCTGTCTTGTAGACTTCTCAGCATCTCTAGAATTAAGTAAGGAAACCCAGTCTCATCGGAATGGCAGAACCTGACTATTTGGATCAAGGTCCCTCAGGTCCTGGTAAGAACCGAGACCAAGAACAGGTAGAATCAGCGATGGCTCTTTAATTTAAAGAATTCTCAGCAGTCAGCAGATCATGGGAATAAAGACAGGTGGAGCGCCTGCTGAGTGTGTTTGCAGATCAGCACACAACCGTGTGGAGCGATGCCAAGGCAGTAGCTGGAGCCGTGTGTGTGTGTGTGTGTGTGTGTGTGTGTGTGTGTGTGTGTGTGTGTGTGTGTGTTTATAGCCTCACCTGCCTCTCAGCGAAGCCAAGTCTTCCCTGAAATAAAGTGAGCATCCGCTGGCGAACCAACTTTCTGCCACTCCTGGTTTCTTAGAGTGCCAGTGACATCTTTGGAAACCATTTACTACGGTCAACTAGTTTGAACCAGGAAGCAGTGATACCAGCATCATCTGAAATAAGACGGGGAGATGTCTGCCTTAACACAAAAACACATTGACACAAAATTCCTATTTCTAATCATCGCAACATATCACCATTTTCAGGGGAGTTTTTCTTCATTTGTTAAGCTGGGAAGAGGATAAGGTTGGGAGGCAGGCAAACCTGGTGGAAACTCTGCGGGTCAATAATTTAACTGTCACATGTGGAGCAAGGGCTTAGCCCTAAACCTCCTGTGAGACAGAGGAACGAATACCATCTGATCTGTGTGCTCTCGCGGTGGGATAAGATGATATATGTAAAACACCCCGCACTGGCAGAGCATGGAACACGTGTGCGCACACACATGGGGCTCTGACTCCAAGCTCTGCCGTTCCCCCTCACTGAGGCACTGGAATTACAGCTTTGTGCCGCCTGCTTTGCATGCATGCTAATGACGTCCTGAGGGGGCTTCGAGTGCAATTTTAACAGTCTCGTGTCATTCTACTTGTTAGTAGTTACAGTGAATAATAAATGCGACTTATTAATCATTCCGGGTAGTCTTTGCAACAGAACGTGGCACAGGCAGCTTTCCGAATCAAGAGGCTAAGAGATGAGTCCTGAAAGGAACAAAGCTTGATCATCGCACGACTCAAGTTTCCAGATGCCACGGTTTGTTTCTCAAATGAGACCCACCGATGTACACATAGCTGCCTAGAACTGATTCATATTTCTCCTATTAGATGTTCAAAAACTGCAAGATCCTTTCTCCAGATCAATGAAGCACCTAAGCCCTAGGACAGACAGACACCCAGGCTGGAATCCGAGCTTCTCTGCTCGGTAATTGGTGACCTGGGCAGGTGACTGGTCCCCTCCACTTTCATTTCACCAGATTATCTTTAGGACTAAACAAACTTAAGGTGTTATACTATGCATGAACAGGGTAAGAATTCAGATCACCATTCTTCTCAATTCAACTAACACATCAGCTGAGAGATTTTCAGGGGCAAAGCAAGGGGTGGCTGGCTCCCTTCAACTAGGATGTGTTCACCATTTTCCTGGGAAGGTCAAATGTATCCCAGTAGTGACTACACACTCTCTCTAGGAAAACGGGCCAATGAGTGTCCTGAACCAGGGCTACCAAAGGGAAAGTGAGAAAGTCTTTTAACACAGGAATGGCAACTCCAACAGGTAAGTAATTCCTGAGGTGCTTTGCAGTTTGGAAAGTGAAATGTCTGGAAAGTTTCTAAAACATCTCCTTACTGCACTGAAATATCTGCTTGAACATCCCCTCTTCAGAGGGGCCGAGCTTGCCAGCCCTTGCTAGCACAGATGTGACTATTCTCTTGCCAGGCCTCACTGTTCCTCCCAGCATAGCATTAACAAGACATTATGAGGCACACCTGTCTCCCTTCTAAAATGTATCTGATTATTCTCTTTTCTTAGTATATACATAGGACCCAGGAATAACAATTATCCATCAGGTGCTCAGTAAGTATCTGCTGAATGAATGACTTAACACAAGATGAATAAGTGATTCAAAGTTCCCTCACGTATGGTAAAACAGTTATAATAATGATTTTCTGCGTGTCTTTACAAAAGCAGTAGAAGTAGATCCACGTTCATTTTTCAAGCACCTACTTTACTCATATATGATACATTTTTCAAGCTAAAAGAACAAGAAAAAAACATAATACAGACATTAGTGCATAAATGACGGTACCGGAGGCAAGCGCAGGAAATAGTGCAGAACCAGTTCCCGCAGGAACTAAAGACAGATAAGCCTACATGACAGAGTAAGTGAGCCAAGTGGTGGTGACAACAGGGACCAGACAAATAAATGCCCTGACGGCTGCATAAATAACTCACTAAGAGGAAACAATGAGCAGAAGCGACAGAAATGGCATTTCCGTGGAGCGCGTCCCCATGAATCTTCTAAGTCCACATTGCTCAGGCCCAAAACACAAACAGTAGTTTTCATAAGAAGGAAACACCACAAATTAAACTTTCAGCACTGATGGTTGAGGGTTCTTAGCATCTAGATTATTCTGAGGACCTCATGTTCCTGGTGTCATGAGGGAAGTGGACAGCCCAGAGACTGGCCTCTCGACATCTGCCACAGGCTCTCCCGTGGGATCTCAGCAGCTCAGCTTCAGCTAGGATGAGACCCAGGGTTTCAGGTAAGAGTTCTCAGTGTTTAATGTTCCAAACTAATTCCAGTAGTTTAGAAACATTTGTCAAGTCAGACACACCCACAGCCACCAGCACACTTCAGTTTCTGATCGCCAATGTGCTATTTGGATGTGGAACCGCAAAAGGATGGAAGCAAGGTGTCTACTCTCTATCTCAATAAATTTTAAAAATATCTGCTGCCTATTCAACCTTCTTCTCAGTTAGAAACGAGGGAGACATGACCTATCCCAGTATAGTGAGGCTAGGAGCTCTATTAGCAGAACTTTAATGATAAAATCACTTCGCTTACCCACAGACTTTAGAATTTTACTTTTCCCACATAGTAAGTCTGCATCTTTATGGGGTACAGTGTGATAATTAGACACACGTACACAGTATATAATCATCAAGTCAGGGTAATTGGCATAGTCCTTTCTTTGTGCTTCCCTCTCCTGGAGTGATCCATAAAGTGTGCAAGTCGTTACGAATGCAGTCGCATGGCCATGCTGTGGAGCACAAGGACTTACTGCTGCCTGGGAGTGCCTGGGTGTGCAGTATCCAGCGGTCCCTGCCCCTGCCCTTCCTAGCCTTCAGGGACTACGACACTAGTTTATCCCCCCAAATCAATGGGAATATGTGCTATTTGTTTGCATGTTTTGTTTTATTTAATGTAATCTCTCCCAGCTCCATCCATGTTGCTACAAATGGCATAATTCATTATTTTTCTTTTATTTCAGTAATATTCCATTATGCATATACACTAGAATTTTTCTAGACACTCACCATCTACCAATGTACACTTCAGTTGATTCTGGGTTTTTTGGTGGTGGTGATTTTTTCTTTTGTTTTTTTTTTCTTACTTTCTTTCTTTTCTTTTCTTTTTTGTTTTTTTTTTTTTGATAGTGTCCCAGTAAACACAGGAGTTTGGGTAGCCCTTTGATATTATACACAAACGCTTAAAGACTCTGTGACTCTTTATATGGTCAATAATTCAGTTATTGTGGGTGAAATAACAAGATTCTGGTCAACATATACATTTTTTTAAGCAAAGTAAATGTTTGGGCATCATAGTTATCATATTTACTGCCCAGTTTACTAGTTTAGCAGAAAAACAAAACAAAAACACAAGCCTAAAGCTAATATACAAACCAAGGGCATTGGTTTCTGTAGCTTTAATGTTTACTAGTGATAGACTCCCAACAGGCTGGGCCATACGAAAGAGGCACCAGCTTCCGAGGAGTTTGCTGGTGGCAAGGTAGCTGCCTGGAATGCGCATTCACTGGGGTTTTAGGGTAGTGCTCATCATCATCCATGAAAATCTGTGTGATCTAAGTTTAATTTTTCAGCCATGCATCACCGTGTTCTGTGTTTAAACAAGACCACACTTACTAGGGAATTCATAGAAATCAGTACATGGATTAGTCTATTTTCTCTTGTTCCAGCAAAATCCCTAATGCCAAGAAATAGTTGTTAAAGACTCATTTAGTTCATAGTTTGGAAGCACACGCACACATCCCACTGCCACCAATGCCCCATCTGGTCATCAGCAGCTGAGGACCTTGTGGAATTATAACAGCTGCCGTACTTGTGGATGACATCACACAGGGAGATAGAAAGCCAGGGAACCAATCTTGTTCTTTAGTGAGAACTCACCCCATCTCTCCAGAGGACAGCACCCCAGCGGCACCCCAGAGGCACCCCAGTGCCCTGGCCACCTTGAAGTGCCCCTCCTCTTAAAGATGCCATCATTCCAACATGGCCTCATGGGGACCAAGATTCTAGCACAAGTGTCTTTGGGAAATAAACTCCACCCAGATCACAATAGGATGTTTCCTCATTGGTGCATTCTCTGGATCTGCCTATTTAGAGCCAGTGAAGTCCTCTTTACCTTCAAAAAGCCCCTCAGTGCTGGAAGTGTCACCATGTTCCCAGAGCTCAGCCCTGGCCCCAGGAGCCATATCATTTGCATAGAGCCCTGCTCCTGCTCCCATTCAAGGCTGACAAAATGCTCCCATCTCCCTCTTGGCTTGTTAGCTCCTGCTTGGGCCCAGTCACAGACAACAGATGTGACAGTGGCCACTTTAAGCAAACACTATCTTATTGCCAGGTATTAGGTGCTTAACACAATCACTAATAAAATGGAGGAATATGTAAATGACAATAAAGCTTCCCTTCAGCAGAAAAGAGTGACAGCTACAAGAAAATGAGAGAAGATGGCTCCCTCAGGAGCTATCTCGAGATACCATCAACACTGACTGTCACTAGGAAGGGCATAACCCAGGACGTAGACTTTTCAGCTTAATAACAAAGACGGCGCTGTCGCCCGTGTGTTCTTGTGAGTTCTCTACCTTTGGAAATTTATTTGACCTGGGCCTGAGAAGTGCAAATATCTTTATTACGAGTGCAAGGCACAGTCTTGTAGAGAACTTACGGTATCTTAAGCAGGGAAGCATGAGAGATGTGTTCTGTGGCCCCCTGGGCACCTTTTTCCCCAGGATCATTATGGAGGCTCCACCCTGGAATTAATTCTCCAGCTCCTTTCCCGATCCTTAGCACAGCACAAACTGCTGGCTCCGGTTCCAATCATTCTGAGTCTCTGCCAGATAGAGGGGCAAAGGAGAGCTTTGGAAGATCATGAAACCCCAGAGAAAAAAGGCAGGGTACTCTTATGGCATTCTTGGAACGCTGGTAGCATGTAATACTGTTAGAAACATAGACAGTCATGATACTCCGCTTACTTTCAGAAATAACCCTACATCGGATCAGGCCCCAACATCCACCACCAGTTCTGCGGAGCAGAGGAGAGGACACCGTACCCAGTAAAAGAAAAGTCCATGTCCCAGATCCTGTGTGTGATCCTAGCCAAGTGTGGCTTTCACTGTGACAACTGCATTTCCAAGCCCAGGGTCGCAGGCAAGACAACATTTGTAATTGTCTTGTTGGCTCGGGGTAAAACAAATACACATTTAGATCACAACAGATAAGTGCTTTTCCTGAATTAATCACACATGTGAGGCCCGAAAACATGCTCCTATCAGGCAAATTGGATCTCAGAGTAGTAAATACATCCACCACAAAAAAAAAAAATGGGAACTTCCCTGAACTAGAAGGGAACTTTAGAACATCAGCAATTCCCTTCAAGTTTTTGTTATAAAAACAAGCCTGCCAAATGGCAGCAGACAGAGAAGGCGGAGGTAAATGGCAGGCTCAGGAGTCATGTTTCCCAAGAGAACCCCCTGTTCCAGCTGGGGTGGCCACCTATGCCCTACAGACATAGTACAAACCATGTTCATACGTGTTCTCGCAATCTCAGTGTGAACTTGGTGCTAGCAACCAGGAATGCTATCTGCACATCCTACCAGCCATAGCAGTCTTGCTGAGAGCCCCTCTCCCTAGAGAAGCCACTGGGCTCTCACCTGTGATTCCAAAGCATCAGTTCTCTGTTAGGCATACACACCTGTTGTTCTGCTCAGAGCAGAACTAGGTAAGTTGGACAGTCCTTGGATAGCAGGGAGATAAATCAGGTCTTGTAACACAGTGGACTGTCTATAGAGTTATCATTGCCGACCCAGTACCAGCCCTTCCTGATGGAAGGCGAGCAGAACAAACCATCCATCGCTAGACAAACTCCCTGCCATGACGGCAAGCACACCAAGGAGCCTGCCATGATACATAACCAGCCCTTAGCTCCCAGTTGGGGGTGACCCAACTCTGGCCATATTGAGTTTTCCTGGAAGCAGTCAGGAAGGGGATCTTCCACATGGACGCTTCCGGCAGCCACTGGAAATGACAGTCCAGAGAGCAGACTCCTCTCCTTGAATCTTCCTCCTTCCTTTGCACCCATTTATTTCCCCCCTCTCATCTCCACCCCCACAGTTCAGTTCTCCAGAAAACCTTCAGGAACTTTGTGGTGTGGAGTCAAGGGAATCGCAACCACGACAGGTGAGGGAGGCAAGCTTGGACAGGAGGAGCGGAGCTCGGGTACAGCGAGGGCTTTGAGCCCTTCAGAGATGTCCACAGTGGATCTTGGTAGTTCCACGGCAAGATGGAGTTATAACCCTGGACAGTTCCTTTCAACCAAGGACAATGTCTTAGAGGGGACTCAGCTGGGAGCCAACAGCACTGGACGTAGTTTCAGTGCTGAGGAATGAGTAATTTACTTCTAAAGGGACAGATCTGGGTCACCCAGTATAGAAGTCTCCTCCTGTCCCATTCTCTTTCTCTGGCCCTGGGTCCTCACACACCTATGTTCTCCTTGACCACATTTGCAATATTTCTATTCCATCTACTGTCACTAAACGGGGACATAATCTAAGGACAACCAAGGACCTGCAAGATGGCTCAGTGGGTACAGATGCTTGCAGAGTTTGATCCCCAGGACCCACATGGTGGAAGGAGAAAACTGATTCCCAAAAGTGGTACTCTGGCATTCACTCTCTCTCTCTCTGAATATATATATGTGTGTGTGTATGTATATATGTGTGTACATGTGTGTATTATATATATATCCTTTATTTGTGTATGTGTATATATGTATACACATATATATGGTCTATTTATGTGTATCTATGTATATGCATACATATATGTGATTTGTTTGTGTGTATATGCATACTCAGAAATATATACACATACAAATAAATAAATAAAGCATATATAGTTAATATGTGGCATCACTTAGCAAACTTGCAATAAATTTTCAAGAGAAAATCCTTTTAATATAAAATCCACAGGATCAAATGGTATCATATATCATCTCCCATTCAACTGAATGCGATTTGAGTGGTCTTGAGTAGTTAAGTGCATACTCAATATCCGGGATGTAAAGATGTGTACAGCAAAGTCTCTTTATCCTAGCGGCTCAGAGTGTACTAAAGAAGGGAAGGCACATAAGGGCAGTGACAGATGTTACCTGTTCTCATTTACAGCCCCTTCCAAGTAGAGACACTATAACTCACCTGACCATCTATTTTACTTAGCTTTACAAAATTTAATCCACTAACTCACTTCTCAGACGTGTTTTCTGATAGACAGAGACTTGTCTTGTGTGTATGTGTGTGGCGGGGTGAGGGGGAAGCCCAAATCAATTCTCGAGAGGAAGGTGGCTAGAGCTCAGAGTTAATGGATTCAGTTATTACTAGTTACATCACCTCAAAATAATACTTCAGAGCTGCACACTGTCCTCTGTCTTCAAACACTGGCTGAGAAAATGGATAGGTTCAGAAACACAACTCTAGACATAGTGTTTTCTTCATCTAGGTCTAAATATTATCAAGGAAATCAAGGTTCCTTTTTTTGGTTTTTAATCTCATTAATAAAATAATTTTTTAAACGAGCTCAATAGGAAGGCCGGACACAATTGTACCAGAGTTTGATCAAATACAGACAGGGTAGGCGAGCTCTAACCGTGGAGACTGCCAAGATGAGCAACAGAGACAAGAAAGGAGCCGAGCCATGGCTTTCATAGTTAGGGTCCAAGACAGCAGGCCGGCTCTGCAATGGCAGCCTGGAGGCCAGCAGGCAGCTTCAGGACAAGGGTGGCACAGAGAAGGCTCTGTGTGCCAGGGAAACGGACCTGTGGCTGTTGTCCAGTGGCCAAAGGGGAAAGAAGACAGTGGCTTTCCTGACTTAGAACATCAACCGCAGACAAGCGAGGAGGTGGGGCCTGATGGTAGCATTGTAAGTGACTACCCCAAGGAGGGGCTTCAGAGCTAAGTATATTAGCTCTATGAGGGGATAATTATGCCTCTCACTCATCTCAATGGGTCTCTTGGTTAACCAGCTTCCTGGAAGGGTACACCCTGGCCAGGTTTTTGACAGGTCAGGCTGGATTAACTCTAACTGAAGCAGAAATGAATAGAATGTACAGTTTTCTCCCTTGGAGCAATTCACAATGTCATGTATCTGCCCAGGGTCAAAGGTAGCCTACTATTAGGACCTGGAGACCTAGGAGGAACAAAGTTGATGTTGACCTTTCTAGTGTTATCAAAGAAACGAGAGATGGGGTAAGAGAGAGGTTACTTCTCAATGCCCTCTGTGACTTCTAATCCCTGGGTAGCTACTTAAGAGTTGAGATCCTAAAAACATTAGAGGATGGACTGAAATTTGGGGAATAGATGTAACCAACCATGCCATGGAAACCCAGAGATCCAGTTCCAAAGCTACTGGCCAGAAGGGATGAGAATCTGCACTGCATCCCCGCCACAAGCTCACATGTGCCCTCTGGCCAGGACAGAACCAAGCTGCCCAGCAGGTCTCTCTCTCCTGTCCTTACCAGGAGTGCAAGCTACATTCTTGTGAAAAGAATAAGCCAAAAGGAGCAAATAAGACGGCAGGACCATGGACCTTACAGACACTCTTGGCCTCACTCCCTACCCCACTTCATGGGCATTGTTCCAAACTCAGAAGGTGACATTATCTTTTATGTTCCAGTCTTAGGCTTCAACTGGAAGAAAACCTGTTCTTGGCTCTTACCATTCATCCATCTCTCCCCTCCCACCCACCTTCTCCTCCCACCCACCATCCCCTCCCACCCTTCTCTCCCCTCCCACCCTTCTCTCCCCTCCCATCTATCTTCCCTTCACACCCATCTCTCCCCCCCACCCATCTCTCCCCTCCACTCAATTGTCTCCATTCACTTTGTATGCCAGCAATACCAGCTCTTTAAAAAAGAAACTCTTGCTGTAATTAACACCTTGTTCCCTTAAGTAGTTTGTTCATATTTATGTCTTCTGATGTGACTGTAAACTCAAGACAAAAGGAATTAAATAGATTTTAAAGAAAAGAGCAGGGGGCTGGAGAGATGGCTCAGTGGTTAAGAGCATTGCCTGCTCTTCCAAAGGTCCTGAGTTCAATTCCCAGCAACCCACATGTTGGCTCACAACCATCTGTAATGAGGTCTGCTGCCCTCTTCTGGCATGCAAACGTACACAGAGACAGAATATTGTATACATAATAAATAAATAAATATTTAAAAAAAAAGAAAAGAAAAGAGCATGCTCTGCCTTCTTCCTCCGTGTTCCAGGATATGTTCTTAATACACATAATCAAAAGGGAAGCACCTAATGAGCTTCAGCTAGTGTGATCCTTCCTGGATGGTTTAAATGGGGCCATATGACAAAGGGCCTTTCAACGACATGAGAAGGAGCTGAGGAGGTGGCTCAGTCAGTAAAGTGCCTGTCACGCACGCATGAGGACCCGAGTTTGGACTCTGAACACTTACACAAAAGTCAAGCCCAGACTTCACCTCAGGGTTGGCAAAGACAAGCAGATGCCCAGCTCCTTGGCCCGCTGGTTGATAAACTCCAGGGCGAGTGAGAGCCCTTGTATGCAGGAATAATGTAAAGAACAAACAAGGAAGACACTAAATACTAACCTCTGACCTTCACATGCAAGCACACATACCACATACACACACCTCACACATAAATGTAAACATACACATAAACCTCACACACACACACACACTAGTGAGAAAACTTTAGAAATGTTTAGAGATGGGGAACACAGCACGGCACGGTCCTGAAGAAAAAGTTCAAGATTCAGAACAGAGAAACATAGCTCCCCTTCCTCTCAACTGCTTGAGGGTTTAACATTTCCATCTCTGAGCTCAGTGGCAGCCTCCTTGACTTTAAAGAGAGAAGAGAGATTACCACCTTCTCAGAAAAAAAAAAAAGTGAAGAAGAAAACCCTTTAAAATGCTTTTCGGTTAAGGTGATTCGGTGATGTCTCTCTGTAGTGAACTAAGGGGTAAGAGGAGATAGACATTCTTGTCTAAAGTCTTTGGAGTAGGTGCCTTAATAATGACAAAGGAGGGGTTACCCCTCAGAACAGGAGTACACACCCTTTTAAATCCACCACGCCCCAAAGCAAGTGACCAAACACCGGAGGGCAGGCTGCACCAACTCCTGTCCTTCTCTCCTGCAGCCTTCTTCTCAACAGCTGGAAAGCATGTCTCCCCTTTGCCTAGGAGGGCAACAGCAGACTGTCTGCTCCCAAGCCCAAACCATGAACAATATGGAGAGGGGTCTTCTGTCATGGCAGGGCTCATTAACTGTCCTTATAAGGCAAATCATGGGGAGAAAGCTCTCTGCTAGGTTTCAGCAAGGACACCACATACAGGGAGGCAGGGAGGCGCCCAGCAGTGGCCTCCCACTGTTCTGTCAACCAGCTCTGGGCTTCCCTGGGAGCCCGGGCTCCCTCAGAGAGCTTTATTATTCTGTCAGCTGCGGCTCCCTCCGCTCTCATTAATGCATGTCCTGGGGTCCTCTCTTCAGAAGCTGAGGCAGCATTCTTCAGGAAGGCTCTCCTAATTGATGGAGGAGTGCTGGGAGGTACACAGTCAGGCAGAAGCAAATGTTTACACGGTCCTTTCCTCTTCTCACCAGACCCCTGGGGCACGGTTTCCTGGAATGTGTGGCTGCCTCCCCAGCTCCTACCCACCCGTCTGCATAAGCTCTGCTATACTGCAGAACGGGCTCAAAGCGGAGGCTCCCAAGTCAAACTGCCAGAAACTGAACCCCAGACTGCAGGAATCTAGGTAGGTCAACCTCACTTACCTGTGCAGCAGACAGTGATTTCACGAAGGATTATTACAGGGAACAAATGATACAATTATGTAAAGTGCTGTCAGGCACCGTCTCCGACAAAGTAGGCATCAATGTCAATCACACCTACCGTCCTCTCTGACCTCCTGCCACGTGGTTCCTGTTGATGTCAACCCCACAAGGCCACCATCTGTCATAGAAGAGCAGAATCCTCTCACCCTAGCCTAGCCACCAGAGTGCCTGTTATGGTTTCTTTTAACCAGGACACATCATTTTTGATGACACCAGAATGCTGCGCCTTTCACCTCGGGTCACAGCTGCACCCAGGATTCCTGCGCAGAAAAGCTAAGTACAGCAGAGCAGCTGGGAGATGCACAATTACTTCCTATTGTATTCTGAGCCTGATAGGATCAGAAGGCATGAATTTTTTGTGGAGAAGAAAGGAAGAAGTCTCCACTCTACCGATGGGAGAGGGAAGCGCTCTAAGGCAATTTTCAGTCATAATCAATCACTCCCATTGTTTCCTTACTTGTACTTACAAATTTCAGAAAGGGTATGTCTTCGTAAGATCTGCGTGTCAGTTTTTAGCAGACACGACATTTGAGAGAGACTTTCCACACAGCAACTTATTCAGGCATACCTGATAATGCCCCGTTGTAATTAAAGAGAGATTGCTGGTTTGTCCGTTTCAAGACAACACATATTTCCAACCTCTCTATTCTTGGGATAAAAATCACTCTGGGACTAAGGGAACTGAGAGTCAGCTTCATTAGCTGGATAAAGAAATAGAGAAGGAGGAGACGATGCCCCAGGGAGGAGGAAGGACACAGGACGTGCCTGCAAATGAAGCCACTGGTGAGAATTGAACTGAATCCAGCTAGCACACGGAGACCTACTCCATAGCTGGAGAGCAGCTGGATTTGGCTGTTTCTCCTTTATCCCTGTAGGGATGGGAGCCCGCAGAGACACACAGAAGGGAGCTTGGAGGTGAGACATGCAAATAAAGACAGGGAGATGGAGTGTAGGAAGAGATTCCTGGAGCTAGAAGGGGGCGTCTCCAGGGCAACTGAGCCACCTGCAGACAAGAGTCCCAAGGGCTCTATTATCTGAAGTCCCCAATGAAGAGCAGCATTAAACTGTTGCCTTCCAGAGAAGCCCTAAAATGTAAAGTCCAAAGACACAGGGCTTCCAATAGGCTCTCTAAAGATCTACCTTTAAATATGAATGGATGGCCAAGGATGCCAGGTTCAAGGAAAACACGCAGGGTTAAAGCAAGATGAACAAATAATTGGGAAAACAAAAGGAACTCATTCCAAATAGACATGATGCAGTAAGAAAGAAAGAAAGAAAGAAAGAAAGAAAGAAAGAAAGAAAGAAAGAAAGAAAGAAAGAAAGAAAGAAAGAAAGAAAGAAAGAAAGAAATCACAATCTCTGAAAATCTAAAGTCCTTCTCTGTTAAAACAGGGCCTCCTAACTGGTCAAGTGCTGAGCTTGGGCCTCTGTGGGACATGGCTACCACTCCCTCTGAGGCCCAGGAAACATCTCCGAGGAGCAGAGCCATTATGATAGGGATACCAGACAATGGAAATGCATAACAAGAAGACATGTGCTGGATAGGACATGGCTGTTCTGTTCATGAACCCAGTGCAGCCATGGTGACCTGCACAAGATCCATACGTGATGGGTCCCCTTGGCTTGTTTCTTTCTGCATTCTTTGTCAATACTCTCTTGTTCTCTTCCAGGAATTCTGACTGGGTTGGATCAAGCCTCATTTCCTGACGCTTTCTGTTCTATTTTCCATCTTCTTGCCATTTTGCCGCACTTTCTGGGTGACTTCCCACTCTCTCTGCCTTCCTTTTCTGCTTACTGTATTTAGGTTTTAGTACTATTTAAATAAAATTATGAGTTCTTTCTCTGAATTACTTGCAGAGATTTGAACATATTCACCCCCTCCCAACTCTTCCCAGACATCCTCCCTCAACTTTACTTTTCCTTTTTCAATTAATACTAGCTTGTGTTGCCCAGGTTTTGCTGGAAAATTAAAAATAATAATCTTTAAATGTTTGGGATTTTATTTAATCATGTTATAATAAAATAATACATTTTATTAAAATAAAAATTAATGAAAAGCAACCCATGCTGAGATGATACTATAAAAATATATAAATATCAGAGATACAAAGATCTTAAAGGTTGTCACCTCACAAAGCAAATACCAGGAGTGTTCTTCTACCTCTGAAAAGTCACACTGCAAGATAGAAGTCAGCGGAACATCTTCCAAATCCAAGAGAAAAGCATTTACAAACAAGGCTTCTGAATGCACAGAGAAACTGAAGTAAACCGTCTGGCATAGGCCAGCTCTATATTGGCCCAGAGTGAGGCAGACAAACCATGGCTAACGATGCCAGGAAGGAAAACTGGATGGCCAGGGACTCCATGGCTTAACTATCAGAACTATTCAAGACATGTCTTTCAAATAGCAGATTGGGCAGAGCTGGGCTGGAGATGAGAAAGGAATAAAGGAGATCAAATCAATGAGTGAAGCAGTGGCTAATTCCAGATGGGGGAAAACGGTCATTAAATCGAACGAAAGTAACCTCAGGCTGATCTTCATCTCAGCAGTAAATAATACTTGCCTGATTAAAAAAAAATCAACATGGCTGCATCAAAAAATGCATAGAAATAGGATAGAAATTCAAAAAAGGATAGAAATTCTGACTTCAAAATACAGAAAGTCATAGAAACTTTGACTTTCTTTTCTTTGAACAAGAAAATAAAATGCTAAGCTGTTCATCGTCCCTGCACAGTTGGTTTACCGTGGCAGCAAGGCAATTACTTCTAAAATTATCTTTCTTAGCACTTTAAAATTCCCAGAGTTTTTGTTTACTTATTTAGTTATTTGTTGAGTATGTAAAGAAGGGATACATGCATACTACAGTGCACATGTGAAGAGGGTTACATGCATGTTACAGTGCACATGTGGAGAGGGTATATAAATGCATGTTACACTGCACACGTGGAGAGGGTACATGCATGCTACAGTGCACACATGTAGAAGGTACATACATGCTGCAGTGCACATGTAGAGAAGCTACACACATGCTGCGGTGCACATGTGGAGATCAAGGGACAGTTTGCTGGAGTCCGTTCTCCCCTTACATCATGTGGATCCTGGGAAGCAAACTCGGGTCACCAGCCTTGGAGTCAAGTGCCTTTACCCACTGACCGCTCTCTTTCAGGGCTTCGTGACTTAAACATTCAGATAAAAATCTGAATGAAAAAATCTTAAGAAAAGAATCAGATGAAATGGTAACACTACCACGCCTGTCTTTTTCTGTCACTTAAATATTTCTAAACTGAACTGAGAAAATAAAAAAATTATCTCTTGCTGGGGGTAAGAATTGGAGGGTGTGACACATGTCTTTAATCCCAGCACTAGGGAGGTAGAGGCAGGAGGATCTCTGTGAGTTAGAGGCCAGCCTGGTCTAAAGAGTGAGTTACAGGAGAGCCAGGGCTACACAGAGAAACCTGCCTCGAAAAAAAAAAAACCAAAATTATCTCTTACTGATGCTAAGCTATGCATTTGTGCTGAACTATTTCATTTTAAAGATGTTATATTAATTCCTTCCTTTTATGCATCCTTCTGACACAAACTGCCAGAGTCTCTCCTATCATTATTACCCACTCATAGCTGTGGGTGTTTCACAGTGACTCCAGTCACCACCAAGAATGTGTCAATGACAAAGCATGACAACAAACACACAGGAAGGCCCCTCCTTTCACTCTATTTGTTATAGCAAAAGCAATGTCAACCCCAAAACAATCCTCCATAGAAGACTATGACTTGCTGTAGTGACGTTTATTTTAATCACGCTGTCACTAAGTAGGATTCATTATAAATCCTAAGTGATTCAATAAATAAATAGTGGGAGTTAGTTTGCAGGGTGTCATGACTAATCTCAAATTAGAAAAGATTCATCCCAGCATTCAATACACAAGAAGAAGCAGAGGCTAAAACACTGTGAACCCTTTGCTCTCAGCATGCCTAAGAGGAAAGAGGGAAGCCCACAAGCCATTCCCTCCTCACCCTAGGAGGGCATATCAGCATTCCACTGGTACAGAGAGAAACAGAGAGAGACAGAGAAAAAAAGACAGAGAGGAATAGCTTGAAAAAAAACTTCACAGGTAATTTTAGCATACCTCCATGTGGCCTGCCTCTACTCGGTGATATTTCCCCTGCTACCCCACCTCTACCCCATCATTCTGCTGCTTGCTACTCATTGACCTTACTAGTTTAGGGACCAAATTAAGAAAGGAAGAGGTAGGAAATTGGAAGAACAGGAGAAGGAAAGGAGGAGGCAGGAGAAGGGGCAAAAGGATGGAAGAGGAGGAGGTGGTGGGGAAGAAGATGGTGGAGGTGACAGTAGAGGAGGTGGGAGGTGGTGATGATGACAATGATGGTGATGGAGGAGGAGCTAGTGTTAGTGGAATAAGAGGAAGTGGTAGAAGAAGAGGGGGTGGAGAAGGTGGCAGAGGAGATGGTGCTTGGTGGTGGAGGTGGTGGTGGTGGTGCTGATAGAGGTAGAGGTGGTGGAGGTGATGGTGGTGGTGGTGGAGGTGATGGAGGTGGTGGAGGTGGAGGAAGAGGTGGTGGAGGTGATGGAGGTAGTGGTGGAGGTGATGGTGGTGATAGAGGTAGTGCTGGAGGTGGTGGTTATGGAGGTGGTTGTTGTAAGTGGGGGACAGGTGTGGGTTATGTTCCCAGCG
>JAQHUG010000138.1:5284351-5330449 GCA_028555095.1 Dicrostonyx torquatus | reverse complement strand
AAAAATTCATTTATTTATTTGTATGAGTGTTTTAATTGCATATATGTCTGTGTACCACAAGCATGCCTGGTGCCTTGGAGGTCAGAAAGGGTTTTGGATCCCTGGCAACATGGAGATGCCGGAAATCAATATATAAAAACCATTTTCCTTTCTAGAAAAATAATAGTGGAAATAGCAACCTTGCCTAGTATCTGCTGTTTTGAGCCTGTAGAGGTGAACTCCTGAAAT
Source organism: Dicrostonyx torquatus (assembly GCA_028555095.1). Taxonomy (NCBI): domain Eukaryota; kingdom Metazoa; phylum Chordata; class Mammalia; order Rodentia; family Cricetidae; genus Dicrostonyx; species Dicrostonyx torquatus. Next base: position 5,330,221 of record JAQHUG010000138.1, on the reverse strand, counting down.
GATCTCATTTCACTGTTTTTGGTACTGTTAATTCCAGCCATGTCTCCTGGAAAGCCACTGGGCATCTTTCACAGGTTGTGCGGAAATAATACAGACTAAAGACAACACCACAGACTCCACTCTAGGGAGTCTAATCCCCTTCCCATCACCTGTCAAAACCTTCAAGGAGAATTGTCACTCCCCCGAAGCAGCAACTTTTAATTTCCCGTAAGCTAGAATCTGTCCTCAGGCCCTTGCAATGACACAAAAGGCTCAAACAACTCTTTCTGAAGTCTGCAACACAAATGACAGGGTGGGAAGGAACTCTCCTGGCTGGAAACCTCTCCTTTGGTTTCCACTTCTTCACTGTCTAAATAGAGCCATTAAATTAACAAACTCAAAAATATTAAATATCCAAGGTACAATAGAAGCTGTATGTATACTTAATTATTGTCAGTGAATGAATGTTATGTGGTGTTCATCTCTTCTATGCTTCCAAGCAGAACATAATCCATTCTTGAGGCTTAATTCAGGAACTTTAGATGGCCGAGACCAAGGAAGCAATGTGTGAGAAACACTGGGTTTAAGCATTATATTTGAAGACAATAGCAGCATAGAAAATGCAGTAGAGGCTCTGAATCATTTGTGGAAAATAATAAAGTTTGAAAAAAGAAAAGAGTTGAGATAGTAATCGTGCTCAAATGAGTTGGGAAGATAGGCCTACACAAAAACCTGTACATGGGTGTTTCTAGAAATCTTATTCATAACTGCCAAAACCTTTAGACAATCAAGATAGTCTTCCAAACCAACAAATAGTGATACTCCAGACAATAAAATACTATTTAAGACTAAAAGAGAAACCTAAGGCAGGAGTGATATTGCCAAAACTAGACGTGTCCATCATATTTCATATCATACACAAAGAAGGGTCGGAACAAAGGAGGCCTATTGGAGCATCACTGGAGCGTGAGGCAGGTACTAGGGACAGAGGGATACGGCAAGTGTCACCAGTGATGTACAGAGCCCAGAGACTCAGGACAGCCTGTTATAGAGGGATCTGAACACACCGCCCCATCACTAGTGATCACCGGGCAACTAAGATGGGCATGGCTGAGCACTGAGAGGTAACCAGAGGTCCTCAGCAGTTCCTACCTATGCCCTACACCTGAAACAGTTACTGCTAGAAAAGCCAATCGCCCATCAAGGCCTGATCCCTTCCAGGGAGCTGCCACATTCCCACAGCAGTGTATTTCCTGAAGAAAATGTCTATTCCGGGTCTTGTTCTCCTCTATCCACACTCCTGCCGCACAGGGTCAGAAGCTACTCATCTGCAGTCTTGTGCAGCATGCTAATGAGCAGAGCTCTCGAGCCATGAAAAGACAGAGGAAATGCAATGCATAGCACTAAAGGAAAAAGGCCAAGCCTTAGGAGTTCAGCTACATGGTGCTATATTGACTGACAAGCAGACAGCAAAGGTCAACTGTTACCAAGCGCCGTGGTCTAAACGAGAACGGGCCCCATAGACTCACATGCTTGAATGCTTGGTTGCAGCTAGTGGAACTGTTTGAGAAGGATTAGGAGGTGTGGCCTTCTTGAAATAGGTGGGACCACGTTGAAGAAGGTGTGTCACTGACGGGGGGGGAGGTTCTAAACCCTAGAGGTTCAAAAGCCCACAGTAGGCCCTGTATCTCTCTGCCTGCTGCCTGTAGATCATTATGTAGAGTTCTCAGCACCACGTCTGTAAGCAAGCCATTTTTTATTATTGGTTTTCAAGTAAGGGTTTCTCTGTGTATCCCTGGCTGTCCTGGAACTCATTCTGTAGCAGGCTGACCTCGATCTCAAAGATCTGCCTGCCTCTACCTTGAGTGCTGTGATTGAAGACATGTGCCACTACACCAGCTGAATGTTTCCTTTGATAAGAGCTGCCTTGGTCACGGTGTCTCTTCAGAGCCATAGAGCAGGGGAGAGAAGAATAATGGGCAGAGTACAAGGGACATCAGTCTGCTCTGAGTGATCCATGTGACATATGTATATAACCAGATAGATGACACATGTATCACACGCATGCACATTTATCTACATTTATCAGAACCCAGAATGCCCAGCACCAAGAATGAACCCAGATGCTATCTATGATCTGTGGTTAAAAGTGAATCCTTAATACGGGTATAATAAACGTGTTCCTCTGATGTAGGCTGTTGACACTTGGGCTGTACTGGTTGTGGCAGGGACAAACCGAATGGGGCAGTCAGAAAGCAAAGGAATAGTGATGGGGCTGGAGAAATGGCCAGGCAGTTTAAAAACTCGTCCTACTGATCTTTTATAGGACTCTAGTTTGCTTCCTAGCACCTACATAGGGAGCTCAAAACGACCTATAATTGCAAGCTCAGAGGATGCAATGCTTCTAGCTTCTGTGGGCATCTGCACGTGTGTGAACAACCCGCAAGCAGACACAGGCACAGGCACACAGCACACAGACACACAATTAAAAACAATAAAAAAATCTATTTAAAAAGAAACTCCTTCTTTTCCCACCACCAACAAAAGAAGTTATGCCCTGTTTGCTAATGCCAGAATTCTACCTCTGCAACTCATTTTTATTGTCTTCTGCTACTTGCTAAAATGTAAATACCTCTGGGAGAGATTAGAGCTGGAGCCACACAATTCAAGTGTTATTTACTGGAATTGACTTGATTTGGAAAGATGATTCTGACAGAAGAAAGTATAGAGCAAACTCGAGATCATTGAAAAACAAATGATTTGTGAATGGATGGCTGGGGATGTTTAAACACTCTATTAACTTTAGCAAAGTAATTTTTCTTTCTGGTAAAATAGAATGAAACTACTAAAGGCTTTAATCCATGAAAGAAAGAATTGATACAATGGGCTTTATTAAAATTAATTATTTTATGCTCTGCAAAGACACTGCCAAGAGAATATAAAAACAGGACAGGGCAGGGGGCTGTGGGATATTTGTAAACAGGCGTATCTGATGAGAGATTGAATAAATCAAATCAGATACCCAACAATCAAACTAAAAACTTGGCCAAAGGTTTTTAACAGACATATCACGAAAAAGGATACATGGATGACAAAGGAGCACGTGAGAAGATATTCCACATCATATATTGTGTGATGTTTCATTTGTCTATTAATAACTAAAGCTTGGAAGTTCAGAGAGTAAAACAGCTGCACTGATCAGCCTTACAGACCAGTCAGTGGTGACACACATCTTTAATCCCAGTAGCCATGCTAGTTTTAGAATCTGGGCGGTAGTGGTGTACACCTTTATTCCCAGCACTAAAATAGGAGGAGACAGCTCTCACACATAGTCTCATTCTGAGATTCCTGAAGGCAGGATTGCCATTTTGAACTGAGGGAGAGGTAAGAGCCAGTGACTGACTGGCTGTTTTGCTTTTCTGACCTTCAAGTTGAACCCCAATATCGTGCTACAACATATCACCAGGGAAACAAAAATTAAAATAATGAGATGCCATACCCATTAAAATGATCAAAACCCAGTAGTGAGACTGTGAAGGAACAGGTGCGCCCCCTGCTGCTAGGAATGCAGATAGTTCAACCACTCTGAAAGAGTGTCCCCACTTTGACTGCGGAGGTACAGTTGGAGAAGCGCCTGCTGCACAAGCATCCTGTGTGAGTTTGGATCCCTAGCACCCACATCAATGCTGGGCGTGGCAGCATGCCTGTCTGCGACCCTAATCTTGGTGGTGGAGGGAATAGGCAGACCCCAGAGCCATCTACTCTGGCTCATCAATGAGCTCCAGATGTACTGCCTGGGAGAGACACTGGCTCAAAATTGAGTGGAAAGCACAGACCATACCATCCAGTGTTGACCTGTGGCCTGTGTACACACACACACACACACACACACACACACACACACACACACGATGCATACATACGCATGCACATTACTTGTGTGCACACACATACAAAATACATACACAGATTTTTTTTAAAAAAAAAACACTAAATTTATTTTAACTATGTCACCCAGGAATCGTAATTTACCAAAACAAGCTGACATTTTCTGCTCAATATATACATGGAAATTTATAGCAGCTTTCTTCCTAACTGCCCAAATTTAGATGCAACCATCTATGCTATCCCTCAATAATGAATGAATACACTTCAAGGCATCCAAACAGTGAAATATTACTCAGTACTAAAAAAAGGAATAAGCTATTAAGTCATGAAGGATGCATGAAGAAAACCTAAATACATATTAAGTGAAAAAAGCAAATATGGAAATGTCACACACTATATGACTCCAACTATGTGACATCATGTAAACGGGAACACGGTGAAGGCAGGTAAGGATCAGCGACCGCCAAGAGCAGAGAGAGCAATCAAACGCAAATCACGGGGGATCTTAAGACAGTGGACGTCACAGCTTGATTGTATAATGACAGACACACCTCACAGCACACCCGTCCGAACCTTCGGGATTCCAAACACCCAGTGGAATCCTGACAAAAGGTCTAGACTTTGGGGTCACCATTATTCCCCAATGTAGCTGGCCAATAGCAGATGTACCGTCAGTGAGGTGCTGACAGTGGAGAAGGCTATGCCCGTGCAGGGGCAGAAGGTATTATGGGAAATCTCTGTGTCTGTTCCATTAATGTGAGCTTAACGGTGACGTATGATATTTGAAACCAGAGTGAACATGGTGTAACCACTTAATGTTTACAAAGCCAAAAGAACATGATTCCATGTCAACTTCTTGCCTTGTTTTCCTTTGAGCTTTGGTTTCTTGAGACAGGGTCTAACACAGTCTTGGCTGACCTTGAACTTACTATGTAAGCCAAAAATGCCCTTGAACTTTTGAGTCCCCTGCCTTCACCTGGCAGGTGCTGGGATTCCGGACCTGTGTCACTACATCTGCTTCTGTTCACTGCTATTATTACTGTTAAATGTTAGATACTTAGGAATAGCAAGTGTATTTAATAGGGAGACCAAAGATTCTTCGATTTATCTCTGCCTCTCCCGCTGACATCAACACTGAAATAACAGACGAAGGCCCAGTTACATCATTGCTACTACACTACATTACAACGGGTCCACATGCCAATGGTGAGGTCACCTCCCACAACCACCGCACTGTCTAATTTAATTAGGTGCCCTAGAAATAAAGTCACTGGTTTTCCCTGCTGCGTGAGAGCGGAAGTGAAAGACTAACTCAGTGCCCAGACACGGTTCCTGATAAAATTCTCGTTTTCAGGACACCATTCATCAAAGCGCAGCCTTAACTTCTCTCCAAAGGCCATGGAAGTGTGCCCGTTACTGGCTTGCTCCCCATGGCTTGTTCAGCCTGTTTTCTTACAAAACCCAGGACCACCATTCTAGGCATAGCATCACTCACAATGGACTAGGACTGCTACACAGAGAAACTCTGTCTCAAAAAAATAAAAATGAAAAGAACCAGCACAATATCTCTCTAGCTCTTTTTCATTTCAAGGCTCTTGCTCCCACTTCAGTTTTACCACTGTGAAAGCAAAAGAAATGAAAATGAAAAAGGACTTTATCTCTAGGGACATCTCGGCCTTCCAAAAACAAATATTCTTGTACACCAGCAAGAATAGTTAGTGTTAAGTGGGAAAAAAAGCTCAAGAAAAAAACATACCTTTTGCTTTGTGCTTGACTTCAGGCCAACTTGGGAGTGGCTTTTCGACTAGAGGAAAAATGAGAAAGAAATCTATGAAGAATGCGGCACAACTGTAGAATTTATGCTAAAGCCCTTTCTTTCTTCTAGAAGGCGAAAGTTGTGAGTTAAAGCCCATTTCCTTAACTTTCCATTACAGTCACCAGAAATCTCAGCAACACAGCCTAGCCTGGGTTTTCCTCACTGAATGCGAGCCTGTGCAAGCTCAAGAGCCGGCAATGCGGAGCAAAGCTTGCGCTTGTCAACGCCTCGTTCACAGTTACCAGGTCAGCATCGTTCCTGGAGGACACCACAGAAACCACCAACTGTAACACATGAAGAAGGGCTCGCTGCTGTGATGAGGGAAACGGAAAGAAGAGGAGGAGTGAATGCAAGACGCAGCAAGGGGCAAGGCAGAGGAAGGATACAAAAGTTCTGAAAATTGGAGGGAGAGAAAGCAGACGCACACAGCCAAGAGATGGACCAGCGCAGGCAAGGCTTCCGAGCACATTTCTAGAGGGCAGACGCTAACCTCTGCTCATAAAGCGTGTCTGCAGTAGACGGAAGCAAAGTGCTTAGGGAAAGAAGCTTCAAGAAAGGTCTTTTCTTCAAGGTCATTCGCTCTGTATTGACTGGGGACCAGTGAAAGAAAAGCAGACATTGAACTGCACAAGAATATTTTCACCAGGAATGCTGCAAGATGTTTCCCCATAAGTAAAAGGCAAAAGTCAAACTTCCTGTATTGAGATAGTGAAATCATTTGGCCCCAAGTGTATGCTGAATCAGGTAATTCAAAACCAAAGACTAGAGTAATGTCTTCCTAAGTCAGCAATCTCAATGCTTTTGGACTTGGGTCACAAAGGGTTTCTGTATCTATTTACATTTATTTATTTTTAGCAACTGCGACTGAGAATTTTTTCAATATATATTTAGTAGTTTTAAGATATTAGTAACAGGCCCATTTTACAGTACCTGGCATAAGATTCGGTGTTATGCTGAATATTGACGAGAAGGCAGCAACTCTCCTTTTAACATGTGGTGTGAGGAGAGAGAGAGTAACTCGGTTATTATATTTGCCTTTGCATTTACCCTACTTTGTTTGCAGCAGATAAACCAAGTCTTTTCTTACCCGGATATGCATCTGGAAAAAGATTTAAAATGATCATTTCAGACAATTGCAGATCTTTCTCCCTGATAATGAGCGACATCCTCATAAGGAAGGAGAACAATATCCATACAAGGAGAAAAGCCCACGTGAGGACCAGAGTGTCTATAGCCCGGGAGCAATTCATCCTAACGAAACCAGCCTGATGACTGCCTGATACTGGATATCAGGTCTCCAGAACAGTCAGAAAGTTCATCTCTGTTGTTTACATCATCTGGCTGTTGTATCCTCTATGGCAGCTCCAGCGAACTGTCATAGAGACCCCAACAAATCTACTCCCATGAAGTCAGTGACCCTGAAGGCGGAGGCTCAACAAAGCCAGGAACTGAAGAATGTGTTACCATGATTTCTATCACCAGCCCTGTGCATTCTACAGCAGTGAACTTGGGTTAGTGATGCTCAGACTCCACGCTTCTCATAGATATTGTTCAGGGGGGCAGCTTGCCGTGTAACCTTCCCAAACCCAAGTCTAGAACTTCCAAACCAAGACATATTAGTCAACTTTCCATGTGCTAAACAACCTAATAGGAGGGAAGGGTGATTGTGGCTCAGGGTCTCAGAGGCTTCAGCCGTGGTTGCTTGACCTCATCAATTTAGGCTGGAAGCAAAGCCAACATCATAGTGGAGTCTACATGGTAGACAGAGAAGTTCATCTGCTCACAGTATGGTTGAGGAAATAAAGAGAGAGAAGGGAGGGGGGAGAAGAGGGATAGAAGGAGAGAGAGAGAGAGAGAGAGAGAGAGAGAGAGACTATCACAAATTATACACCACTTCAAGAAGCATGCCCAAAGCAACCTACATCTTCCAACTAGGGCTCACTTCAAAGTTTGTGCCACATTAAACTATAAAAATCCATCAGTGGAAGAATCTATTGATAAAGGAACAACCCACATAATCCAATCGCTTCCCAGAGCCCCAGCCCTGAACACTGTTCTGTTGGCTACCAAGCCTTCAGCACCGGAGCATGTGAAGAGCATGCTGGTGTCTAAGATGGAGCAGGGACTTGAGAAGCTCAGCTGGTATATGGCCTGATCATAATCTTTGAATCACACGTTTAAAGATGACAGTAGCTGAGAATGGCAAGTGGGAAAATACTGGGGGCTGGTGCTTTCGTCCCTCCCCTTCTCCGTGAAGAACACAGACAAATGAAACTTTTTCTCTCCCTGTTAAATGACTATTAACAGTCTAACTTTGATCAGACCCTGTGGGTGACCAGGAAGAGCTAAAGCAGGTGAACGGTTGGTGAATGACTCCAGCTCGTCTAAAACAGGCCTGCAGTCTTTCTTAACAATGCCAACTGACAAAGGCAAGCACAGAAATCCCATTTTTGCTTACTTTTAGACATTTCATTGTACTTCTTTATCATATTAAACACCATGAATCTATGAATAGGATCTTTGTGTACAGGTCCACACCATAATAGCTAACACGAGTTCAAGAAAAAAAAGTTTTTCATTGATAAGAAGGATTAAAAGCTGAGCTGCTTCTATGCCGACGGCTTGTTGAGGCAATGACACAGACTCCCAGAGAGTCCAGTGTAAAGACTAAATTGTAAAAGAATCGGGGGTTTTTATGGGGTTAGGGAAATTAAGCTGCCACAGAAACACTTTTTGGTTGGTCCTTTGGAAACTAGCTGTCGCTGCTGGCGTGTTGTGATTGGCTAGGAGTGTGCGTCATTAGTTACTATGCTTTTGGTCCACTGACAGGTTGTTTTGGCCAATTCTGCTTATTCATTGTGAGTTTGCATGCACTATTGCCCTGCCTCACTACAGGAAAAAAATAATGTCATCTCCACTTGACGTGAAATGAGTCTTGGGTCTCTCATGATGAAAGTCTGATCTAGCTAGAATGATGTTGGGCTTAGAACACCTGAGCCACATACCCTGGGCTACACAGTACCCTTGAAGTGAGATGGTAGCCTTTGAAATTTTATTTTTATAAATTAGACTTTATAGTTTATGTTTTCCTGTAAAAATAGTATATTACAAAGGCTATACTACAAAGGCCCGTTTAATGTCAAATACAACTGAGGTACTATGAGATTGCCAAAAATATAAACTATTACAATATTAACAATTAAAGTAGAAAATAATAAAATTATTCCAGAAACTGTCATATCTTTTCATATACGGTATTTCTAACAATAGCATCTTCAGAAGGGCATACTTTTGAAGAGAGGATCGACTACAGTGGATATGCAGGCGTCCTGAATTTCAGGGTGCTGATTTTCTGTTGATGTGTCTCCGACCTTTCTCACGTTACCACCTTCATTTTCCTTACTCAAGGTCATATCCAAATCACCGTGACCTTCAGCAGCTACACACAGGGTCACTTAAGATTCCTGCTGGAGAAGTGGAACAAGCACAGGGAAAGCCATGGAGCCACTTCCCAGGCCCGCTCACTTCCTCGGGCTCTCCGTGAGCCCTGGCTACCACCTACTGTCACCCGGCCTTTCTCAGTTTAGTCACTATTGCTATTATGAAACACTATGACCGAAGCACCTTGGGGAGGAAAGGGGTTATCTGGCTTACATTTCTACATATCATAGTCCATCACTGCAGGAAGTTAGGGCAGGAACCTGAAGGCAGGAACTGATGCAGAGCCCATGGACATGTGCTTCTTCCTGGCTCGTCCCCCTGGCTTGCTCAGCCTGCTTTTTTATGGACTCAGTCACTAATGGAGAAAATGCTCTACTGGCCTGCGCACAGCCTGATCTTAAGGAGGTATTTTCGCAATTGGTGTTCCCTCCTAGTGTGTATCAAATTGATATAAAACTAGTCTGTGTTTTTCTCAAACAGTTGAGTAAAAATTAGAAAAGATGGAATAGGAAAGAAAGATTTTAAACATGCTTACTGCACCATCCAGCAGAGATTCTTGGCGGCATGCAACCCACATACATGGCTAAGAGGCAGGGTCATTGATTACTGTGCGGGCTTTATGGACAAGAAGGCTGAGGAGAAGGAAGCTCAGTAATCTACACAAACCCACACTGCCCCAAAATGCTAGGACCAGATTCCAGCCAGCCTATCGAACCTAAAACCCTGGGGTCTTAAAATACCACACCAGCTATCTGAGAAAAGCTCCCCAAGGAAGAATTAGCCGAGTCCAGAGACTAAGAAGAGCTGTGCTGTGTGCATAGCTGTCTCAAAGGAAGGACAGAACATGTCAGAGAAGAGATGATAGGTAGGGTAGAGCCTCGCCAACAAGTTGGTCGAGCGAGAACTGAAAGTTTTCTCTGCTGTGAGCACATGGTATGGCAGCGGGGAAAGGGTGAAGGAACTGTATTCATGAGCCACACACAGCAGCCATGTTCAAAAGTCAGGTGTGCTTAATTCAAACTTTGCCTAGAAAAGGGTTTTTTGTAGACTTCAAGACATGTAAACAAAAATATGCCACCTTTTAAGGCTAACCCTGAACACATGCGCACATGGACACACAACACCCTCCCCCAACCCCTCCCCTGTGCGCACACAATAGAGAGGCAGCAGAAAAAGATTATAAAAGAGACCAATGGTTTTCTTCAACAATAAAATTATAGCAAACTGTTGCTGCTGCAGGATTCTGACACGAACTCTTACTGAGTGGTGTTAACTAAAGCATTGTATTCTCTATTTCAATGTTCCAACCAGCAAGAAGTGAGTACGATTTTGTTTTTCAAACTTTCTTATGGGAATGGTTGTGCGGACACCTACTTCTCTGATTAGGGTCAAGATCACTGCATGTGTGACTTCACAGTGGGAACCAAAAGGATATTTAAGTGACCTCTTTCAACAAAGACCACTCTATTTCCCTGCCAAGGATCCTGACCACTCGCCGAGAGGACTCGAGCTCGTGAGCCCTCTGCTCTTTTAGCAGAATTAGGTAATGTTTCAGTTTGCTCTACCAACATTAGAGAATCCAATTTCAACCCCAAGATGAAACTGACAAAGGCTCATTCTTAAATGCAAGCTCTGGTCTACGTTCCCTTAATTGAAAGCTGCAGGGTAATGTAATAGGGTCACCCTGCAAATACGACAATTACCAACCCACAGACAGAGAAGACTGTTCTCTTATCGAGATATACTTTGAAGTGTCATCCTGTGTTCAGGAGCTGGACCAAAGACACCTCAGCTTATAGGACATTAACAAAGCCTCCCACTATACATGGCCTTCTGTTGCTTGATTTCTAAAACAGCACAGAAAGAAAATGGGTGAATGGAAAGTTCTAGAAATAAGTGTTGGCTGCCTAATGACTGTGGGTGACTAACTGCAGAGAGCCTTGCAGAGCAATGGAAGAACATATTCCCTGACTTCTGGTTTTTGTTTATTTTTTTCAATCTCATCTTCTTTCAAAGAAATCACAAAGGCAATTGAACCCAAAATATCAATGATGTTTTGAACTGAGATTATTTTGTGATGCAAGACCATCCCCTGCTTGTCCAGAGGGAGACAGAGAGCAGATGGTCTCCAATGGACAGTTAAGAAGCCCTGTGCCCTCCTTTTCAGAGCAGTATCTGTGCAAATGATTGAGACAAACCTCTCTGTGGTCTCCCTGGGTGGCTTTTAGGCCCTTCTGGATGTCCTTTCTCAATTCTATTCTCTTCTGCACCTTTGGTCACAAGTCAACTCAGAGCCCGGTTCTGTCAGCAGGTGGACAACGCTAACCTGGGGAGCAGCAGTGAGCTCATTTCTACTACTGACAGACAACGGTTACTCACAGCTCTGTGCCCAGCATCTGGTACTTGCATTGTATCCTTCCATCAGTTGGGGTACAGCAGGGTAGAGGAAGAGTTCAGGGAAATGATTGCTGACCCGGGATCTAGATAGGATTAGTGAAAACCAACAAAGGATGGAGGGAAAGCCCAGATATCAATGGTGGGAAGGATTCCCATGGACAGGGAGAACGGCAGTGCAGATATGGGCCAGAGACACAGTAGTAGACAGAATGCAATCCAGTGGGCAAGGATCAAAGCCAGCTGCCTCTTTTCACCTGCCCGCCACCTACTGCCACTGTCCATCACCCAGAATGCTGGGGCAGGCAGAGGGCCAGGGACTCAGGCACAGTCCTTCATAGTCTGAACAGCTTTCAGATTATGTCACCTTAAACTCAACTTTTCTGTCCTAACTGGTGAATTGTAACCTGTTACCACCGTTTATTTTGAAGGTGAACTGTCACAGATGTGGCCAGTGAGAGGCCCTCAGACTGTTTTTAGGTCCCTTTGACTCAGCTCCGTCTTTCTTTGCTCCCTTTCCTACTTCTCTGCAGGGCATTTTCAGCTTATCTTGTGGCTTCTTGGCCCCAACCATTCTTTACTCAACCATTTCTCCAAAGCTTGTGTACTCCTTTGAGTCAAGAATGGTCCCTAAAAACATACATCAAGAGAAAACAATCTCCACTAAGAAGGTGGACATTTGTATTCACATTTTTTTCCTATCCATCTATCCACCTCCACCCATCTAGAAACTCATGAATTCATATGAATACCTCCAATTCCAATCCAATACCACAAAGTTGATTTAAATTTCCTCTTCCACATCTGTAACCTGTTCCTCTTTGAAAAACATGTCTTCCCTCATCCTTAAAACACTTACTCATATTACCAATCTCCATCCTTATTACCATTCCCACACCCTCAGGAACTCCCTGCAGACCCTGCCTGGTTCTGATGCCTCCCACAGAACTCTCTGGTCATGTGGATACAGCCTCCTCATCCTCCCCAAGGTGAAATTCGCCTACCACAGTGTGCTCCCTCACAGACCCTCTTCACCTCACTTGGGCTCCCGCGCTGCATCCCAGCCCACTCATCTTCATGGACATTTTTCTCCTCCTTCCTGGTTACCTATAATCCATACTGGGTGCCATTCTGTTACAATGCACTTTCCTCTGAGACTGAAACATTCCATCCTTCAGGGAAGCTCCTTAAGACAGGAAGTAAACAATTCAAAACAGCTTCAGGAAGCTCCTGAAACCAACCAGATTCACAAGTCCCCTCCCTCCCCAAGAGTATATAATCAGAAAGACTGCTGAGAGCAACTCTCTAAGGAGCCTACCTGCAAAGGAAAGTCAGACAAGCCAAGCTTCCTGGAAGAAGCAGAGACCAGCCAAACTGCCTCAAAGGCCAGCTGGGATATCTGAAAGGCTCAGATCAAACCTGCTAAGCTGCCTACGGGCTGCACAGTGTGCTCCATATTTTGAGATTTTGTGAGCAGCTGTCACCTGTGCCCTGATGGATGAGCTTCGGCAATGAAGCTGTCTTTGAGTCATTTCTGTTCCTGGGAGTAACCCCTTCACCAATAAAACTCATTGGTTTCCAATTTGGACTTTCATTACATTCATTCCTTGGTCAGTTGAGAAATCACTTGCTGGGTTGAAAAGATGTGTGTGTGTGCGTGCGTGTGTGTGTGCGTGCGTGCGTGCGTGCGTGCGTGCGTGCGCGTGCGTGCGTGTGTGTGTGTGTGTGTGTGTGTGTGTGGTGTCCCCAGGAAAAGTCTATCATAGAACCCCTTCAGCTGAGTACTGGTCCTTCCTCATCTCCCTTGGCACAGCCCTTCTACAGACATTCTGCTCATCCTACCTGTTACTCTGATATCCTGCATCAGAGGGCCTCCCTCAGTGATGCCCACCGCCTCACCACATGGACTACAACACTGTGCTAGGCCAGCATTGCCTCAGTGGCACCCCTCCTCCAGGGCACTCTTAGCTTGCTCAGCGCCACACACTGTGTTTTGGGTGGTATTGTTCGGGAAGGGGAAAGAAAAAGAAAGAAGGAAAGGAACTGAAAAGCTCCACGCAGGAAAGTAAGCCTGACGGGATATAACCGGAGGGTATCCGTGGCCATGACACCTCTGTCATGAGGATCTGAGTAAGCCGATGGCAATGCAGCTGAATGCAGAGTCCAAGAGCTGCTGGAGGCAGAGCTGCACATTTGAAGACTGTAATCCAGCCCTGCCAAGGCAGACATGCATTATCTAAAGCTATGATAAAATTTTGCACTCAAGCCAGTTCCACTTGGGATTTCTGTCACTGACAATAGGCAAATCTTAATGGAGTCTTTCTCGTCATTAATGTGATTCTCACCCTATGCCACAATGCTAATAATTGGATTGCCTGCAATATACCCAATGCTAAGAACCTATCAAGTATTTCAAATCAGATAATGGGATTTTCATCTTGATGAAACTCCCCGTGCCATGTTATAAGCACACAGCTTGCAGTTACTGCTTCTGTGTCCCTTGCAACAACACCTGTCACCTCATTGTGTGCTGTCTTTGGTGACTTTGCCATGCAGTCACACCCTGCTCTCTGGAGGCCCCACTCAGAACTGAGGTCAAGTCATTCCATCTGAACTAGTGACTGGGACCCTGGGCTGAGCTCTTAGAATAATCAAATGCACCCTGCCCACCTAGACTTGTGAACCTTTACATCATCTCCCGATGATGGTGGAAAGCAAAACCGCATTTCTCTAGTGTGTTAGAAAGAAAAGCAAAGCTGAGAGATGCCTCTGGCTCACCTGAAAGCACACACGCAGTCAGTATCTTTGCCTGGGTTTGAATTCAGCCAGCTTGTCTTCAAAGACGCCCCATCCCTATTTTTCTTCTAGATAATCTCTGATTTAAGAAAAGTAATAATAATTCTAGTGAAATACATCAAACATGAACATTAGCATCTGGACCATTTTGAGTGCTACAGTAGTTACAGTGTGTTACACGGCTGCACAGCATCCAAAGCCTTTCTCTCTTCCATTGAGATTCCACAGTTAGTTAACCCCCTATATACCCTTCCCTTCAGTCTCTCATACCCTCCACGCTACTTCCTATCTCTGCACTTCTGAAGGCTCTGGGAAGTTTGTGTAAGTGGAATCCTGCAGCATTCGCCATTTTCTAACCGGCTTATGCCATTTATCATAATAGCCTCAAGGTTTTTCTGTAGTGTGCCATGTGTCAGAACACCCTTTCCTGCCTCGGTGGGCCACCCAGGTGAGCGCCAGTGCCTTCTAGATTCTCTTCCTTTCTCATCAGGATACCCAACTGCATGCACAGAACATACCTCGTCCCTCCATTTATCCGGCCACAAACACAGCAGTTGCTTTGGTAAGTTGCCCCTCTTGGCCACTCCCTTAAGCATCTTCCATTTTGCTTGCTGCCTGCTCTCTATATTCTCAGCCCCTATTCCTCCTAGGACTGCTCCTGGGCCTCAGTTGGAGCTGTGGTGTGCCAACCTGCCTTTTAGTGCTTTCTGGTAGCAGCTGACCATTCTTCCCAGATAGTGGGGAGCACGAGCCTGCGCCCTAATTAGTCTCCAGGTTCTCATTGTCTGTGTTGGCTGCCTCCTTTAGTCCTTCACAGAGGCCCTAACACAAACCATGTCAGTTACAAAGAGAAGAGTTTTGAAGGAGTGAACCTCCCAGCAGACAAATTACTGGGGAGAAGACTCCTTCCCATCTCCTTAAAACATCGCTCCAGCCACGTAGCTGACTGAAGCTAGGAAGCTCTCATTGCTATTAATAACTCTATCTGCAGAGGGGAAGAAGGCATGCTCAAAATAAAACACTGATGAGCTCGGCTCACAAATACGTGCAAGACAAACGACTATGATGTATTCTGCATTCCTGTATCGCTAAGGTTAATTCGTGGGAATTGCAGACTGAGCACTCAGTGAAAGCAAAGCAACAACGAAAATGTTACTAGAAAGCAGATATTCTTGCCTGAGAATTTTCAAATCAAGGGTTATGCCTCAGAATTCTTCTCTACTGCTTTCTGAAGACGTGTAATGGGCATTTATTCACCCTTCCAACACATGTTTCTACAGTTCTGCTCTGAAACAGGCATGGGCTGCAGGTAAGAAGAGGTATCATGGAGAACCAGGCAGACCCAGCTCAGGAAGCCACATGAGCCAGCCGAGACTACAAAGCTTGAGTCCACCAGTCCCTGTAGGAGGCAGAAGGAAACGGATGAAAATCCAAATGGAAGGGTTCCTTTCCTAGCTCATGTCTCTCCATTACTATTCTAGCCAGAGAAAGGACATGAAGCCTAGGAAGCCACCATTTTATATGCCACCACAGGAAGAGAACGATGGTGAGTGCTTGAAGATCACTTAGAACACTCTCAGCCTCTGTCCTTGAAAGGGCTTTACTGTCATCTCTTCTGGTTCTGAGAGCTCACCACCCCCCCCCCCCCGTGCTTTCTTTCCAGGAGTACATGAAACACTACCATCAGGTGTGAAAGAGATGCTCAATAGTCTTCGAGGCTTTTGTAGCTTCTCTGTCCAGGGTTCAGAGAAAATGCCCAGAGACTCTCACAGCCCAGCAGATTAAAGGGTACACATATCCACTCCTGCATCCGCATCTGTGGATCAGGCACTGTGAGCACATGGTGCTGGACAGGGTCAGGAGGTTGCTGTCCGTCATCAGGAGTACTGAAGCCGAGCAAAAATCCTTTTAGACCCCAGGCACAGAAAAGTCTGCCTCCTCTAGAGTCTGGTAAAACTTCAGGTTAGGTCCTTCGTGGTTTAAATTTTATATTTAATTATGTAATCCATTTGGTGTTGCTGTTGCTAGCTGGTGTAAATGGATTTTCCGCCCAAATCGCTAACAAGTCCTTCCTACAGAATTGATAGGAGCAGCAGCCGTTGTCGCTGCTTGGCATTCTCTCTGGGATCCCATAATTAACTTTTTATGTGAGGTGCCATTGTTCTTTAAAAAATATTTCCTTGTGCCTTTTCTTTGAGGCTAATCTAGTTTTTTTTTTCCCTGCCATCCTTGAAAGGAGGGGGGAGGGAAGGCTATATTAAGCCTTTTTACAAGGGAGACTGAGTAAGATGAGACCATCACAAATGTTTGCAGTATTTATGGTACACCACAATAGGAAGCAGGCAGACACCTGCAACAATAAATGAATTACATAGTTTCCAATTTATGGCTGAGCACCGAAACATTTTAACGATCACAGTTTTTCATGGTTTAAGATCTAATAGGGAGAGCATCTCACAACAGGCTTTCAGAATTGCCTTTGTAAATGCTTGACTCTTCCTGCAGATTAACTACTTGTCCAACCAGATTGTAATTACTACTGTACGGGTCCTATGAATTAGTGTGGGGGAAATCCGTACATATCCAATCTTCTTGTCTGGAAGTTACTCACTTTCAGTGAATTTGGATAATTATGCTTCTCAAGGTCGCCCTTCAATTCCCAAAACCCAGCCTCACTTACTCTGTGAATAGACTTACTTACCTCCATGAAAAATACACCCAGTAGAAGCTGGAACAAAGTCTATGAGGGGAGTTAGGAACAACTGGGGCTGTGTATGTGTGTGTGTGTGTGTGTGTGAGTGTGTGTATGTGTGAGTGTGTGTATGTGTGTGTGTATGTGCGAGAGTGTGTTTTAGTGTGTGAATGTGAGTGTGTGTATGTGACTGCTATTAGGAGGGTAATGTGGATATTGCTCTACAGCTTCACCACAAAGACACATATCCTCCCAGGCACTGGCCAACATCAAGGCTTGTGACAGAGTTTGGCACAAGAGTGTATAATTTTATTGTAAAGTAACTCCACTGTTCTAATTTGGTTTCTACTGCTGTGATAAGCACTTTGACCAAAGCTACTCAGGGAGGAAAGGGTTTACTGGACTCAAGCATCCCTATCACAGTCGGTCACTGAGGGAAGTCAGGGGAGGACTCATGC
Source organism: Dicrostonyx torquatus (assembly GCA_028555095.1). Classification (NCBI taxonomy): domain Eukaryota; kingdom Metazoa; phylum Chordata; class Mammalia; order Rodentia; family Cricetidae; genus Dicrostonyx; species Dicrostonyx torquatus. The sequence continues at coordinate 5,312,757 of JAQHUG010000138.1, read as the reverse complement.
AGAAGCAGAGATGGGAACCACGGAGGAACTACTTACTGGCTTGCTCAACTTGGGGTTTTATGCAACCTAGGACTACCTGCCTAGGTTAGTAACATCCACAGGGCGATGACCCACCTCCATCTTCATTAATCGAGAAAATAACCCCACAGATTTGTCTATAAGCCAGTCTGATGGAAGCTTTGGCTTGTGTCATTGACAAAAAACAAACCAAAACACTCATTTAAATACTACTATAAAATAATAGATCTCCATATGGCTTTTCCAACACCCTTAATGTTAGTTATCACTCTTTCTTCTCCCTTCTCTTCTCTGCCCTCCCATACCCCTCCCTGTGACCTTCCAAAAGCAAAAGTTGACAAATTAAAAACCCCAATGCCAGGTGTAAAATACCTACCCTCAAGTTGTTGACAAAATGGTCTCATAGACCCTGCAAAGCAAAGCAGGTTGTTGCCATTGCTCTTAGCTGCCCACCAGGAACTTGATAATAAGATCCTATTGCTGAGGACACTATACTGATGTGGGATTCCCCTTTTATGCTGTGAATATATTTTATTACTATTGGTTAATAAAACAGTTGCTTTGGCCTATGGCAGGGCAGAATAAAGCAAGGCAGGAAATCCAAGCAGAGATAGAGGAGGAAAGAGGGCAGAGTCAGGAAGATGCCATGTAGCTGTGGAAGGAGAAAAGCCAGAACCTTACTGGTAAGCCACAGCTTCATGGTCATACACAGATTAATAGAGATGGATTAACCTAAGATGTAAGAGCTAGTTAGAAATATGCCTGAGCCACTGGCCAAATAGTGTTGTAATTAATATAATTTTGTGTGATTATTAGGGTCTTGGTGGCTGGGAAACCAAAACAGAGTCTCAGTTTACACCATACACACTTGTCACAGGAGTTGGAGAAGTCAAGCTGGTACTGATCAGGAAGCTTCCTACTGGCTGCTTAGCCTTCCTAGTGCCAGAACACACTATACAGGCTGTTGGGAGAGAAAAGTCATCAGCAATCTTATCCATCTGCCTAGCAAGATATGCCCATGGTGCAATAGTGACAACAGTGTTACTGCTGCTTTCTGACTGGATTCAAGGTCTGTTCCACAGGGCACTCATACTTGATACTATAAAACCTGACAGAGAGCCTATGTCTAGGATTTTCATAGGACCAAGGCATTTGCCCACTGCTATTATTTACTGAATGGTCATAGTATCAAACGTCTTTCTCAATTCACATCTTTATACCCGTAGATATTATTGGAGTTGTCACTCAGTGGTGAAGTGCTTGCCTAACATGTGTGAGGCTCTAGGTTCAAGTCCCAGCCTCCCAAATATGTAAATAAGCAAGTACATAAATGAATATTGAATAGACAAGGAGGTTGTGTATACCAGAGAAAGGTGATACCATGACCCAGGATATAGTGAGAGGAATAGATGTCTGGGGTGTTCCTGGGGAGTAAAAGCTGACCGGTTCTCCAGTAAGATTGTAGAGATCAAGCAAATATGTAGACCAACCATGCAAGTTTCAAACTGGTGAAGGTTTACCTAAATTGTATTCTAAGGCTCACAGTTACCAGGGCTTTTATGTATCAAATCAAATTCCATAAGCAGTTGCGGAACATCTATACATCCCCTGCTTGGTATGCACAGAGAGTAAAAACAAGGGGGACATTCTCTCTGCACTCGAGTCAGACACAGAGGGAGGTAGTAGTCAGTGAGCAGCTACACACAGGGTGGGAGGATGGGAAATCACAGAATGAAATAGCAAAAGGTAGAGTATGAGCAAGTGTTCAGGGAAAGCAGTGCTAGGCCCAAGGTAGGAGGAGCCACACTGAAGCTTTTCACATGGAAGGAATGACACTGTCAGATTTATGTTGGAAAGAAAGCTCTAGCAGGATTAAGGAAAGCTCATAGAGTGTAGGCAAGGCTGCTCATTTGTTTCCCGGCCACTCAGACCCAAATAATCACACAGAAATCAGCCTATTAGCTCAGGCTTCTTATTAACTAACCCTTACATCTTAAATTAACCCATTTCTATTATTTTATATTTTACCAGGAGGCTCATGGTTTATAGGTTGGCATCTTTCTCCTTCGGTGGCTACGTGCCATCTCTCTGACTCTATCTTCTTTTCTCCTCTATCTCTGTTTGGAATTCCTGCCTGCTGCATTCTGCACTGTCATAGGCCCAAAGCAGATTGTTTATTAACCAATAGTAATAAAATACATTTATAACATATAGAGGGGAATCCCACATCAAGTAGAGGAGCTGGGGCAGCAGCTGGGGTGTTCCTTGTGTGGCTCTTTTATTGCTAGCATGAGCGGTAATGTGGATTTCATCTTATAAGTGCCTAAACCCTGGCTGGTGTACGAGGTCCTTCTGTTTATGTGTTGCCTTCATTGGTTAATCAATAAAGAAACTGCTTGGCCTGATACGGTAGAACTTAGGTAGGTGGAGAAGACAGAACTGAATTCTGGGAGGAAGAAAGCAGAATCATAGAGCCACCATGGAGACTCCAGGTCAGACATGCTAAATCTTTCCTGGTAGGCCATGACCTCGTGGTGAACACAAACTAATAGAAATAGGTTAAATCAAGATGTGAAAGTTAGCCAATAAGAGACTAGAGCTAATGGCCAAGCAGTGTTTTAATTAATAGTTTCTGTGTGATTATTTCAGGTGTAAGCTAGCGGGGCGGCTGGAACAAGGCGCCCCGCTCCCTGTTACAGATTTACCCCAATATAAGAGCTATACACCATGGACAAATCATTTCTACAGTGTTGCTGTCAGTTTCCTTGCTGTAAAATAGATGTTCTGCGAGCATCCAGTAATTCTTCAGGCCCTCTTACTTATCTCCCACGGAAGACTGGTTATATAGGAGGGTGAACACTGTTCAGCCTTCACATCCAGAGATGGGAAACAAATTTAAATGAGCGTGTTTTTAAGGATTTTCACCTGTGTTCTGTCTGCATTCTAAGAATGATTTTAATTCTTAGAATTAAAGCCTGCACCTTCTGTCCCACCCATGTCTCATAGCCTTTAAATTAAACTGCATTTACGAAGACCCCATGAGCTCTTTGGATTAAATACTAAATTTAAGTTCTAAAAATTCTTGTCAGTGCAGAGTGTGCCCAGAGGAACATTCACACTCTCTAGTTGCTTATGCTACCTCCCAGTCCTGGCTAAGCCCTGCTTCATTAAAATTTCTATGAGTGTGATTCAGTTATGATTAAATATTCTTCATACTTTTAAAAAGGACAGCAGAATACAGCTAGCTCTTGATGGCCTGTGTCAACCGGGAACATAGATCAAGAGAACAGGTAAAATCCACAAGCAATCCAGAACCTTCCTTTCTGCTGAGCTCCCAACAAGCCTTGTCTGACAGCAGTTAACACATATTCCTCTTGGAAAGGGTCAGCTGAGGGTTTTTGGAGGTAGCTACCTGCTACTCTGTACCCCCAGAGCCCTTCGTGTGTCTCTGTTCCGTATCCTGCTCATAGAAACTTCTAAAACCCACAGCACATCTTCCTCTTATTGGGCCATTTTGAAAGTCCTGACCCTGCCGGTTTCTGAATGTCTACCTTTGCCCTCCATCTTTCCCATCCCTAAGTCTCCTCTACTTTTCTAATAATACTATTTTGGGGTACCATTTATGTTCCATTATTAAAGAGGACATATTTTTCAAAAGAAAATTTAAGACAGTCATGACTACTGCTGGTACATGGCTATAATTCCAGCTGATTGGAAGGCTGAAGCAGGAAAGTTAACTTCAATGCCACAACTTGGGCTACAGAGTGAGTTCAAGGCCAGCCTAGGTGCTGGTGATACAGCTCAGAGGTTCAGTCCTCATCACTATAAAAATCAATAAAGGCCACCAGGTGGAAGAAAGGTGGTATGCCGGGCGGTGGTGGCGCACGCCTTTAATTCCAGCACTCGGGAGGCAGAGGCAGGCGGATCTTTGTGAGTTCGAGACCAGCCTGGTCTACAAGAGCTAGTTCCAGCGCAGGCTCCAAAGCCACAGAGAAACCTTGTCTCGAAAAACCAAAAAAAAAAAAAAAAAAAAAAGAAAGGTGGTATCACATCTAACTCTAGAGAAGTTTATCTCTATTTCCAACTGATGTTCCATTGATAGTGGCTCCTAGCTCTCTGCCTTTAGTCATTTGGAAATAATTAAATCTATATAAATGTGCACTTTGTTTTAATGTCCAAGCAATAACCCTTCATACAAAAAATCCTATAATGAGGGGCTGTAAGATGGCTTCATGGTAAAAGAAGATACAGATATTGATCTATAAGATAAAGATATCGATCTTCTCTGAAGAACCTGCAGAACCCTAGCACCCACATAAAAAGGCAGCACTTCTACAGATCTACCCTAGTGCTGGGGGGAGGATGTGGAGCCAGGCAGAGCTTGGGGATTCACTAGCTAGCCAGTCTAGCTGATCTGGTGAGCTCCAGATTAATGCAAGTATCAAAAAAACTAGAGATACAATCGAAGAAGATACCCTAATAGCAACCTCTGGTCTCTGCATGCATCTGATGGAATATATATATATATATATATATATATATATATATATATATATGTCATGCACACACACACATACATGAGCCCATGCAAGTGCATGCACACACTTAAACACATACACACACATGCACACTCTCTCACACACACTTCTATAGTAAACCTTTTAAATACAGGATCTTTTGAAGTATAGATATCAATCTTCTAATTTTCCCATTTAATTAGTTGGTGAATGCCTCTGTTTGACAGACACAGAACAATTATTGTCTGCTGCTAAGGGTTCCATTACAGATGCAAGAAAGGCATCCTTGTGCTTTCTGTCTGTCTGACTATGGCACCCAAGAGTGAAGGGAAAATACAGAGGAAAACAAGGCACAGTTTTGTAACTCAGATGTAAGCTTGTAAATCAGTAGAGAGCCTACTTTATCAAAAGAAGAATCTTGAATTTTTATCTAAAAACTGAATTGGAGAATCTAATTTCCAAATAACCAATCTACATTTTCTAAAATGGTTGATGACATAAACATTTACTACCTTAGCTCCCCACTAATGAAAATCCACATGCAGAAATTCTAGACAATGACAAGGCCCTTAAAAAATTCCTCCTGAGGGGCTCTTCTAAATGAGAGAAGCCTCATTGCATCACAAGTAGAGTTCAAAGCCACACAGAATAAGGTTCACTTCCTCTCGGCTGCCTGCTCTGCCACAGAGCTTCTATTCGGATTCTCCAGCCTTGTCTTACTGTGAGAAACCCTCCACTCCCACCTGCCTGTGTGTCCACCACTCCCAGCCAGGTCTGTGCTGCTCTGGTCCCACCCCTGTAAAGAGGATTCTACCCACCCATTCCCATCTAAAAGTCTGCTGCTCTTTAAAGAACTCTCAGAGGGGTTTTAGCCTCCAACAGGAGAGTTCCCAATTCTGTATCAAAAAGCTTTCCTGGCCCCACAGCAGAATCTAAGCTCAAAAGTGCTCAGGGAGATTGTCTCTTCCTGCACCTTTGTCGGGTTTTTATCCAAATAGGCTGTCCCTGCTGCCCTTTCCAGAGTGAGTGTTCTTAACCCCTATGCAGCAGGCTGTTTCTCCTCTGTTCTAGGCTTCCTTTCCGCTGCTTTCTTCTCAGTTGCTGCTTTTGTGGCAGCTGCTGCCTTCAGAGGAATTCTCACTTGCTCTCTTTCCCACTAGAGATGGATGTTCTGGTTCGGACTCACAGCTGAGTCAGACAACGGCATCAGGAGCAGAACGAACTGGGCAGAGAGTGGCTCAAAACATCCTGACTGGCATAAAACACTGGCCTCTTGACCGAAATGTGGCTTCTCTAGAAGCGTTCTTTGTTTAAACGCTGCCTATTTCTTTAATGATAGAATATGGGAAAGACCTTGGCAGCAAACAAGTTAAACTGGATGGCAGGGCTCGCAGCCCCACTTCTGGTCTGTGGCTCTCTGCTGCGCACAAACGCCTGTCTGCGGTCTATGCACTACCATACAGTTCCCGAGCTGCTTCAGGCAAGGGGCTGGAGGTTGAAACATACAAAGACACACAGACAGGGAGACAACACAGACAGACAGAGAGACACGGACCTCTAGTCACTAGTAAGAAGCCCTTTTTTCAATTTTTTTTCTTGTTACTATTCATCAAACTGACTGTCCACCGAGGCTTCTGCTAGCTGTGCTCAGCTGTGTGGCTGCCACACATCCTGTGACTGAAAGTGGATGCTGAGTTAACCCAGTCCTCCCTGCAAGGGGACGACGACTAGGGTCAAAATATCATCACAATAGCATTCTGCTTTAATTAAAAAATAAAAATCCTTCATAAATTTTCTTTTCTTCTTCTTCTTTTTTTTTTTTTTTTTTGGTTTTTCAAGACAGAGTTTCACTGTTAGCTCTGGCTTTCCTAGAACTCACTTTGTAGACCAGGCTGGCCTCGGACTCATAGAGAGCCACCCTGCCTCTGCCTCCTGAGTGCTGGGATTAAAGGTGTGCACCACCATCACTCAGCCCAAATTTCATCTTATAGTGATTACAGAAAATGAGAGTAAGAAGCAGTGAGATGGCTGAGCAGCCAGTAAGCCTGACGGCCTGCGATGAAGCTTCAGAACCTACACAGTAGAAGGAAAGAAATTACTCCCACGCATTCTCTTGAGCTCCACGCTGACACCACAATGCACGCACACATGCACACACACATCAAGCAAACAAATGCTAAAATTTATAAAATTCATGCCTATTTAAGGCATTCCACATCAATGATTTTTGAAAGAAAATTCTGAAGTATTTGAATAAGCAGGGAGGAGTTTACTACATAATGCTATATATAAATTCAGGTAGACTTTGGGAAACACTACTGTATAATTAACCCTCATGAATCAGGTATCTACAGAAATAACCACATTTCAATATTAAACAGGCCATCACTTATTCATTTCTGTGCCTGTTCACAAAGAAGATCATTCTCCTCCCAGCATTTTGCCAGAAGGCAATTTTCTTGTCTTTTTTGGAAACAGCTACATTTTTGACACTGCAAAATACCTCCAAATCTACCTGGCTTAAAGAGCATTTAAAAAGAGGAATTCGTCCCTTCTAAGTACAAAAATGATTAGAAACATGTCTCCTGAAGTAAAGAACACCCCAAACAGGGATGGTAAAAGAGCCCATCTCTGAGAGTCAAGGACAACCCTGAACCTGGCAGACACTGTAGAGTATGAGGAATGGGTGCTCATCAAAATGTTAGATGGGGAATAAGTAATGAATGTATGATATCTGAGGCTGCCAGGACATCTTAGACACATCCACGTGCATCCCAGACCCGGAGCAATGCTGAAGTTATATGTGGCAAGTCAGGAATATCAGCACACCGTGTTTGTCCCCAGCACTGCCAACTTCCAGCTCTCAAAACCTGGAGAGGTGGCTCTGGGCCGCACTGCTGTAGCTCCGCACCCGTGTGCCATCCCACTCTGAGCCTCAGCAAGCTGAGCCACATCCTGTGCACCAGTGGCTCCTTAGCCCTCTGGCTTCCAGCAGGATTTGGTCAATAGAAGGCAGCAGCAGCAAACTATGCAGGCATCTCAGAGAGTAAGGACAACCGTTCTCCCAGCTCTCTGACAACACATCTCCTCCACAGCCCACAGCTCCCTGTCACGCGGTCCTATCTATGCTGCTTTGATCCCCGGAACTGCAGCTTCCTGTGATCCCTGAATAGGAAAGGCTCACAATACCGCTAACTCTTGGTTGTCTCCTAAATCTTTTCAGCACCTTTATACGTAATTCCTTTAACAAACGCCCTCCAAATTGAAGGGTGGTGTTACATGCTCTAACCCCAGCATTCAGAAGATAAAATCAGGAGGACCCCCAAAGTCAAGGCTGGGTCATTTAGGAAGACATTGTCTCAAACCTTTCGAAAACACCTCTCCTCTAGTAACCAGGCCCTTGGTTGATCCACTTAGGTAAGCCATTTCATTTCTCTGGACTCCAGGTGAGCAGCCATAAAACCTGTCAGAGGGGTTTGACTACTGTGCCCACAGGGAACATTTGACTCCTGTCAGCTCCACGTCTGTTACATCTCCTGTCCTTATTCCAACAGAGCAGATGCTTCCTGATACAAAACTGAAACTTCCTTTCCATGCTATTTTGCAGAAGGCCCATAGTCGTCCTGTCCTTCAGCACCCATGTTCTTGATGCCCCTAGCGATCAGCTTCAACTTTCTGCCTTAGCAGTAAATAAACTTGCCATCTTATTTCAAAACAAAATATCAACAGGAAGCAAGATGGAAAAATAAACAAGGCTTGCCATTAAATAATCAATCTCTTAAAAAGGCTGTGGGGAGAGAGAAGAGAGAAACAGATTTTAACAATGCCTAAACATGCTTCCTGAGGGATACACATCCGCCCATTAGAAAGGTTTTATTGGCACTGTGAAAGTTTCATCCATGAAAAATAATGATCATTAGCTTCTCCATGACAACGGTGTTCGCCTACATGATCCATCATGTTCCTGGGGTCCAGGGTATCTTCACAATTCCGATCCCTTGGTAGAAGACATTAGTGTGTATTGATGCTATTTTAATTGTTTCTCACATAAAGTCCATTGCTGCTTGTCACAAGTAAGAATCATTACTGAACTTTTGGGAGCTCGGCTGCAAGAAGCAATTCTGAGCTTGTCCTGTAATTTTAGCCAAGGTTATGGAAGTGAAAGCCTAGGCAGTTTAGGTCTGATTAACGAGGTCAATTTGAGTGAGATCTCAGAGCATATTCAATTTTTCCAGGTGGTAGACATCTACTAAAATATCTGCGCACTAAAATAAGGGCAGGTCACAGATACCTGCTCGACATCAGCAGCCAAATACTTTGCACTTCATTTGTAATGTTCTTAGTTAACTTAATCAATTTCAAGGTCAAAATAAGGACTCTTTGGAGAAGCTGGGATCGTTACTGATGGTGACAACAGTGGACTTCTGTTTCAATCATTCCCAACATTTAAAAGTGACCTAAAAATGTCACCCATAGTCTTGGACTCCAAACTTTTGGGAACAGAAAAAGCACATCATCTTGTAAATTCTAGCTGCAGCATTCCAGTCTAGCTGATACACCTCTCAGGTAAATGTATGTATTAATTTGCTTATATTCTACATACATAAATACATGCATACATATGTACACACCTATCGTGCAATGTAATAGTGCAATTAAAAAATCTTTCATAATAACATGTTTTAAATTGGCATGAATTAATAACATGACATAAATTTTTCAACTTCAGCAACCACACATATTATGATATATGTATGTACATGGTAAGCATGGTAAACTGTATATCTTAGAGCTGGTGGCATCTTCGATTGTGTATGTCTTTCTCCTAGTCCTATTACCCTTTCCTTTTGACTGCACTAGCTTCTCACCATTTAAGAAATCTTTACATGTATTGACTTGCTGTCTGTGTGTCACACATGTGCCATGTGTGTATGTGGAAGTCAAACAACTTACAGAAGTCAGTTCCTTCCTTTATTCATGTGGGTTCCAGGGACCAAACATGTCACAGGGCTTGGTGGCAACTACTTTTCTTGCTGAGCTATCTTGCTGGCCTGTTTTGTTTTTTTGTTTTGTTTTTTGTTTCTTTCTTTCTTTCTTTTGAGCCTTCTGAAAAAAAATCTTAGAATCCCAATTTGACAAATTAAGTAAAGAAACATGTTGTGAAAACAAAATAAGCAAATTCAGGAATAAAATGCCTTGCCCACCCTTGTATTACAGAAATCAAATGTTAAGCCTTGAATTTGAACAAAATATACTGTAGTCAAGCCTCAGGAACAAAGCTCTGAGAGGAAACACAGCCAATGTGCCAAATCATCGCTGTGGTAGAAAATAATGATCCGTGAAACTAACCAAAGATTATCGGGCTCAGACTTCACGGATGCGCTATTTTACTTACAAATGATTAAAACGATTTCTCAATGCATGGATGCATAGAACTAAATTCTGAACGACATTAACATACATGGGCAGTACCTACTTTAACATCCAAGCTTGACACTGAAAATGTTCAAGCTAAATTCATCTTCATCAGTTGGTCCCAGTCATGTCATTAATCAGTTTCTACTTCCTGTATTCTAGTTCCTAGAATATGCCATTCTTTGGATTGAACCTTCTCTTTGCTTCCCTTTAAGTCTACTTAGAGCATATTGAAGTTGAAGATACAACCTCCAGAATTATTTCTTCTCATTACTATTTTCAAGAATTATTTTTCTCAAAGAATCTTTCATCTGGTAAGAAAATTTCACCCAAATTTTTCAACAGGGGCTGGAACAAAGCTCATGGATAGAGACTGTGTGACCACATTGTGTCCTGGTGCTGCCATCTACATGTCACCAGTAGAGAAGGGGAGAGAAAACACGGGCCTAGAATCCTTCCTTCTTAAACACCATGGCTGGAAACATCTTCTCATTCCCATCCTAGCAGTGAGAACATTACATGAACACGCTTAGCTTCAAGAAGGGCTGGGAGATCTAGTCCCTGCTGTGTAGCTGCTAATCCGTCGCTGCTACATAGCAGAAGACGGAGCATGGAACTGGGAGTACAGCTGGCTGCCTCTGTCACCTTCTTCCCTATCACTGCCATCATGCACGGCAGTCTGTGCCTGTGGGACACCCTACCAGGGGAACCCAGTGGGGAAAGCAACAGGACACTTCCCCCAGCTCTTCTCTGTCACTGGTGACTGTGGGGCTGGGGCTGCCTGGTGAGGAAGACACACAGACAAACCATCGTTTCCAAAACCTGTTAAGAAAGAAGACCGACCTGAACTGGTCAAGCTCCCAAATCATTAGAATGTGCTAAGCTGAATGAAGCATGAGGTTCGGCTCCTTAAAAGAGCACTTCTTCCAAGTGACTTTCAGACTAACTGACAAAAGGCTCTGATGTGTTCAATGGTGGTGTACTTCTGCATACAGAGGCTCTGATGTGTTCAACGGTGGTGTGTACTTCTGCATACAGACAGAGGCTCTGATGTGTTCGACGGTGGTGTGTACTTCTGCATACAGACAGAGGCTCTGATGTGTTCGACGGTGTACTTGTGCATACATTTCTACAGGCGTGATTCGTGTGGAAACTCTGGAGGATACAAGCGTAGAGAAGAGCCTGACCTAGAAAATGTATTCAATGAGACAGAGACTAAAGAGGCATCTTCGAAAGTTCGTGTTGCCACCACAAAGGATTCTCCTGCTGTCCTCTACGTGCAATGCAAGGCAGACAGAGAAGGAACACACAGCAAATTCTTTTCCAGTCTAGTCAATGGATTTGCGGTTAAATGTCAAACACACTGGGCTCTAGACCCTTCTCCACTTTATTTATACCATTAGATGATAACATTTCAACTGCATGAAATGCTTCCAGCTTTAGATAGACAGCAAGTGCGTACCTTCGAGCAAACCAGGATTCTTCTGAGTACATGCAGAGTTCAGAAGAGAAACTGCAACAAAGACAAAGACTGGAAATGCCCATCTTTTTTCATATTCTTTTATTTTTCATTGAAAACTTTACACTTCCTCCCTCTCTCCCACTCCCTCTCTCCCTACCCCTGCTTCCTTAAGAGAGGGCAGGATACCCTGTCCTGTGGGAAGTCCAAGGCCCTCCCCGCTCCATCCCAGCCTAGGAAGGTGTGCATCCAAATAGACTAGGTTCCCAAAACGCCAATGCATGCAGAGGAGACAGGTCCCAGTGCCATTATCGATGGCTTCTCAGTCTGCCCCCATTGGCAGCCACATTCAGAGAGTCCTGTTTGATCACATGCTCATTCAGTCCCGGTCCAGCTGGATTTGGTGAGCTCCCATTAGATCAGGCACACTGTCTCAGTGGGTGGACCAAACCCTCGCAGTCCTGACTTCCTTGCTCATCTTCTCCCACCTTCTGCTCTTCGACTGGACCTTGGGAGCTCAGTCCATTGCTCTGATGTGGGTCTCTGTCTCTATTAAAAACTCAATATTGATGTTATTCATCCTAAGCTCTACACTGAGAAACCAAAACCAGGATCTCAGTCAGGAGCATCCCCGGTGATTGCAGACTCCACATGAGCCTGAACTGCTCTGTTTATACAGGAAGCAAGAATGCCTTCTGGAGGGAGTCCAGTCTCTCCAGCCTCCATGCCTGCTCTGCTTCCTGCCCACTGCTGGCTGGGATCTCAAGTCTCCTACAATCATGTGAACGGCCTCCCAAAACGAGTTTTTTCTGCTAAAGTTAGTGACAGCTAGTTGCTCTTGTTCACATATGAAAAATATGGGCAGAAATACCTCTTTGCACCGAGGGCACAGGCTCAAGACATTTCTATGAAATGGCAAAGACTGAAACTTCACTGGTAACAGGGCAAATGGTAGAGAGTGATGCATACTATTTTGCCTTCCTGCATAGAATAACTTCCAAGAAATCTTCAATACAGATACTTTTCTGTTTATATGGTACCTGCTCTGAGCTGGGATGCTTTCATGAAGATACTGTGTTCAATTCATCCCCTTGCTCTCCATGGCTTATAGTAGAGACTATGATGCCCCATATCTTCACACTCCATGGATTACAGGCCTGAGTCCAAGCACCAACCTATGGCATCCTTGAGGTCAGGCTTGTCAACCATTTTGAATTGGATTGAATGTGTACAGAATCTAGATTGATCAGACAAACACACATTATTATTACTTCTTTATAAGTATCCAGCCATGACTGAGAAGTGAATCAATTTAGAAACATCATAAACAAAAGCCACCACTGACTCTGAATGAGAATTTGCCAACTCTACCTTCTTCCACCACTGACAACTTCAAGACACAATACTGCAGAGCAGAGCTGTGACTCAGTGGGAGTGGCCACAAACATGGCTGCTTCTGGGAGCCCTACACCAGCACAGCTTTGTCTTAAGGATGGAAAGAGGCCGGCCTCTTCCCATCCTCCCAGCTCTTCCTCCGTGGAAATGAGCACTGTTTGTAGAACTGTATCCCTGCACCTGTATGTCTGATGAGGAAGGAAGGAAGAGGTCATCTAGAAAGCGAAGCAACAGAGCGGGACGACCCAAGTGCGCTCATTCACTTAGCACAAGCAAGCCCAGGAAAACAAGGCCTTAGCCAGTAAGGAAAAACCTGCTTGGAGGCGGCTGGAAAAACTCTCCTCCCTAAAGTAAGGCTTCAAGCAAAGCTTTATCTGACTCCCTGGGAGATTGTTTCTCTGCGGAGGGATTCTTATAAGTCACAAGCCACTTCTCTGAAAATGCGGCTGCAGTCTGCGACCTCCACACTAACAAGTTACACTGCAAAGAAAACCTTGAGCCCCATGAGCTAAGAAGCCATCCCCCAAGAGCCTTTTCTTGCCTAAATCCGTACTTCTGGCCTTGTAGACATTCCAGGAAAGTGGCATCTCCATGGGTAAATGTCTTCTTGGCTCAGCAAGTTTTTGTTCCATAGAACTGTGAGAATTTTTGCTGCCTGTACAACTTAATTTCATCACAAAAATTTACAGATGTCTAAACTCAAAAACTGCTTGCATAAAAAATTATTTTTATCAGCTGCACTTCTACAAAATTATTTTTTAAAAGTCAACAATAGGAGAAGGTCTTCATCCTTTCTTCACCTTCCTTTCTACTCCCTGGATTACCCCATGCTGCCTTGCTCAGCTGAGCTGTAATAACTGGAAACCATTCTCCCCAAATCCCTCCTTAACCTCTAGGATAATTCAGAATAACTTAAATCACATAAACACAACATAAAGTGGCCAAGGACACAACAAACCTCCATGAGACACCAAGATGTGTGTCTCTACCCTAAAATCCCTGAGCCAGACTCTTCTCAAAACTCCTGGGAGACTAAAAAGCTGGAATGTGGCATGACTAAAGTATTCCCTTCCATTCCTTGCACTTCTGGCAATTTTTTTGCAACATTAAATTCACAGCCTATCTCATTATATTCTGGAAATACTCAAACATAAATCATACACGAATAATTTACCTCTCTTTCCATTCTCATGGCTTTTATGTGAAACCATGGATACTACCCCGCTCTGACTAAATCTGCCCCTTTCTTTTCACTGGCCCTCAGACATGCCCATCCTCCATGTGCTTGGCTTGCCATTCAGCTTGCTCTTCCTTTCCCGCCATCCTTCTTGGAGTTTCACTTATGTGGTTTGAATAGGAAACACATCCACACAATACAAAAGGCAGTAAGTACAAACCATGAAAGAGACTAAGCCACAAGAAATGAACCACCCACCTTAATGTGGCCAGCCAATATTAAGGGAGCTTCATTGCAACACTCTGTAGTTTAGCTGCAAAATTCAATTACTCAGCAAAGACCAGGCACCCACGGTGTGCATCGCACTAAGAATTGAGTATGAACAATCATGATGGAGCACTTAACTCTCACCAGGCAGCAAGCACTAGCAAACATGTTTGATGTACATATCTCTGCTGGTCATCATGATATCCCCGTGAGCTTGTTTTACATCCTACGGTTTAGTAAATAAGGAAGGTGAGAGTAACTCATTTGACCAAGATAATTTAAAACAGCCCTTACTAATATGGGCAAGAGAGGTACACATGTACTTCAGAAAAGAGAACATCCAAGTGGCCAGTAGCTAGGCAAAATCTGCACACTTTCTCAGTCATCAAGAAAATTAAAATCACAAGGACTTGCCATCACACAGCTGTGGGAGAATAAGGGCAGATGTTGCTCTCTGCCATTTAGAATGAGGAGCCTAAATCGGCGCCTTGCTTTGGAGATCTGGCAATACCTGCTGACCTCGAACATTGCAATTCCACAACTAGAAATACTTCAAGGCACAGGCATACAATAGAATAGTCATAATAGTTACTACCCATAATAATCCCAAACTCAGACAACCAAAATTCTTATCAGCCATGGAAAGGATAAGGTATTGTATAGACCTACAATAAAATGCTACGCTGAAATGAATAATCCACGCCACCCAGAAGAGTAAATGTTGATAGGCACAAAAGAATTTCTGCTGCATTACTCTATCTGCAGAAATAAAAACAAGGCAATTCATATCTAGGTTGTTAGACATCAGAATAATGGCTTCCCTCAGGGACATGGGGTGGCAGGACAGGAACCTGATGGAGGCTTCTTGGATGTTGGTAATGACCAATGTAATCAGTTCATGAAAATTCATCAGGTTCTACACTTAGAATATACGCTGTGTTACAGGTTTACTTCCAGCAAGTTTTCAAAAACGCATGTTCTCATGAGGTTTGCATTCTGGTACAACAGGGATATAGCAACTGTAGCAAAGGGCAGATGCCTCATTTCTTAGCCATGAATTCCTAGGTCCCTGGACCACTACACAGCAATGTTTCTATCTCCAAGATGTTACCCTTTCACATGTCACTCTCCCATCCCCACTCACTGAATGTTACAACCCCTGCACTCATATTTAAGATGAGCAGTGTGTGTGTGTGTGTGTGTGTGTGTGTGTCTGTGTGTCTGTGTGTGTCTGTGTGCGCGCGCGCCCACGCGCGTTGGGTAAGTGCATGTGTATGTGTGTATGCTTGTGTGTTGTTTCTCTGGACAGCCATTAGCCTTGTCTCTCACTGGGACCTGGGACTCACTGATTAGGCTCGGCTAACTAACCAAGGCATCCTAAGGATCCCCATGTCTCTACATTCCTAGTACAGGGATTATAAGCACACATCATAATGTCCATTTTACATGATGCTGGAAATCACATTTGGGTCCTGACACCTGCATGGCAATCATCTTATTGACTGAACCATCTCTCCTGGTAAAGCAAGTATCTCTAACATGGAGTTTCCAAATCTCGAAGGATCTGTTGGATAGAATTCAGGGGTCCATGAAGCAGATGGGAAAAATCTTAGCTTTGTTTAGGAAGCACTCTCTGAGATTTATTCTTTTCTCCAACCAGGAATGTAGGCAAAGATGCATAGGAGTTATGGAGGTACCTGAGACAAATCCCCAGTAAAAACATAGATAGGTTCATGTATGTTCCAGTAGCAGATACCATGAAATACCATTTACACAAGCAATAATGGAGATTTTGGTCAAATATAATCTGCCATTCAATTTTATAGTTTCATATGTTAATAAAGAGATATACATTTGTATACTGCTGTATCATAAGTGTATCTTCAATATTTTGAGAGCTGTTTTTTAACAACTGTAATCTTCTGTGTTTAGTTTTGTGACCATTGCCCTGAAATCAGAATCTGTAGTTTTCTAGACTTCCCAAAGGGTTCACAGTATAAAAAGAATGTTGACATACTGCCTGTTTTTCACTTGCCCCCACATTGCTTCCTTGCAGCCCCACCCACAGGCTCTGAACCTTCAGTAGTTCCCTGGCTTCCTGTTTCCTGGAAGTAGGCATGCCAATAACATAAGAGCTCCCTCACAGCCTCAGCTCTGAGGAAACACAGGAACCAGAGAATGGGTGACACTGGGGAGTAGAGGATATTGGCTTCTCCACTCTCTCACCTCAAGGTATGGCTGCTCTGTCCCTGTGCCTTCGCCATTCCTGCTGTGGCTCACCCATGGGTGTTTTAAGCCATTACTGGTCCTTTCATGAACCCAGAGGTCTAGAAAACAGACCATCATTAAACTCTCCCCAACTCATGTCTTCTGAGAAAAAGATCTACTTTTTGCCAGCCTGGTTCCATTTACAAACTGGGCCTACCTGGTAAACCAACAATACCAGCAAGAATATAATCACTCCATTGGGGTAGCTAGTGGAATGGGTGTGTGTGTGTGTGTGTGTGTGTGTGTGTGTGTGTGTGTGTGTGTGTGTAGGTGTATGCAGGTGCATTCCCTTTGGGGGTAGCAAGTGGAATGTGTATGTGTCTGTGCACGCACATACGTGCACAGATTGAAAGAAAATACCTGCTCCCCTTCTTACAAGAGTCAGTACCCAGAGACTCCCTGCACAATGGCCATTTTTCCAACTTTCCAATTCCCCGAAAAACCTCTGCCAGGTGTAGGATGTAAAACCAGACAGGTAACATTGAGAAAAAGTCATGCCTGACTATGTAAACAACCGCAGGAACTGGCCAGGGGACATCGGGGACAAGGTGTAAACAGAGGCACAAAGGTGGGAGGACTGCTGCCCATGGTTCTCTTGCAACCGCCATGTGCTAACATCACCTGTAGTCCAAGCAAAGAAGGAAACAAAGCCAGCCTTTCCCCGGAAAGGCGAGAGCTGGTCTGCCTGAAGCAGGTCCTCCACGAAGTGAGAAAGAGCACAGCATCCCCTTCACAGGCCGCCGCCTCTCCTAGGGGCCTCTGACTTCCGAAGGCTCAACAGACAGCAGGAAAAGAAACTGATAAAGTTCTGCCCGCAAGGAAGATCATTTCTCCTATGCTATTCCTTGGCTCTTCCCCTCCCCTCTAATTCCCCTGGACAATGCTGGCTGACAGCCCTCTGATATGGAAGAGTGAGCGGAGACTGGCCAGGCAGGGAAGGAAGGGAGCCTGCCAAGAGCACACTTCCATACATCAGTCTGAGCTCAAGATAAATAATCCCAGGCAGCCCGTGCAGCTATCAAACCAAAGGGCATGTTGCAGGTAGCAAGATAAATCGTTCCTGTCAAGGATGTCTTTGTTTGTCCCCGACAGCCTCTTACTATATCTCCCTCTCCTGACAAAGCGACTCCAGGAACAGGATTCTAACATGCATTGCCCTCTGGAAATGATAGGGCTAACGGGGGAGAAAAATGAGCCCTGGATCCTGGGTCCATAAGCCAATAGAATACGGTTGGCGGTGGGGCTACTCACTAAACACAGGTTAGAAGCAAAAGCCATCGGAAACAAAAGCTGTGAGTTATTTTCATTCCCTGAGACTCATCCCAGCTAGCCAGGCCAACAAAAAAGAATTGCTACCGCTCCATCAATGGGCTCATATTGTGAATCTTATCCATACTGGCCTTCCTGGACTACCCCCCAGCCCATCACAGCTGCCATGATCATGAGGCACGCGGCACAGCAGGAGGGCTGCCTAATAGAATGCAGTGGTCAGATTCTCCTTCTAAACATAGAAACAGTCCTGATAGCTATCCAGGAGTCAGAAAGAGACAAACCTTTATTTGTGGTAATAATCACAGCTGCATTTGTTCCAACTTTTCATTATTTAGTAGTACAGGACTCACCTAGCATGCACCAGGCTCTGGGTTTGAGTCCTAGAACTGCATGCATGTGCACACGTATGCATGCATATACATACACACACATACAAAAACACACCTTTATAAATATGCCCATTGAGCTTCCATCAGGTAACTGGGGGAAGGAAACCTGGAGTTACCACAGTACAGTCTCCCCTGCCCAACACAACTGCAGAAATTATTTGAGGAGTCTACATGGACTGGGAACAACGAAAGGGAAAAGTACCCATCTTGACTTTAGCAGCAGGCAAGACACAGCCAGTCTCTCCTACCCATTCAAGTCATAAGGGGTTAAGACAAACCCCCATTACTCTTTGTTACACCAGAATGCGGTTATATTACACTGCCACGATATGAGATGATATGTGCCTTGGTAGATAGCTCTGTGCCCTGCTATAAAAACACCCTCCTGTGAAAACTCGGGAGCTCTGTCCTTCCTTCCCAAAAGGACTGTATTCCTGTCTTCTCCTTTGCTCACTGTGACAGCTATTCTTGGCAGTCAACTTGACTAGAAAAACCAAAAGCCAGGCTTCTGGGTACACCCGTGAGGTAAGAAGATCCACGCTAATCTAGGCCATGCTTTCCTGTGACAGCCTATATAAAGGACATGGAAGAAGGAAGCTCTGTGCTTTGCCTTCTTGTCCTCACTCTCTCTGGCAAGTTCATTTCTTCGCTTACATCAACACCTACTTCTTTGGGATTCTGAAATATACTGAAGACCAGCGGAGACATCCAGTCCCGGGGACTGAACACCTACTAGATGCTTGAACTTTCTGTTGGGAGACAACCATTGTTGGAAGAGTCGGGCCACATCCTATAAACCACTCTAGTAAATTCTGTTGCACACACACACACACACACACACACACACACACACACACACTTCATTCCGTCAGCCTGTTCCTCTAGAGAACCCTGACAGATACAGTTATCCACATGGTTAGCATGGGGAAAGGTTTAACACTTGGTTTATGTCCTGGTTCTATCACTTATCACAAAACCTAGACAATTATTTGTGTTTCTATTTCTCATCATTAAGTTGCAAATGGTAGCTTTGTCAAGACATATTTCTACAGGCCATAGAGTGTCACTGTTCCAGTGTGTCCCTCTGCTGTGACAAAACTCTAGCCACAAACAACGGGGGAGGAAAGGGTTTCTTTTAGCTTATAGGACACAGTCAGGGTAGGGACTCGGGAACCAGGAGGCTCAGTAACTGAAGCAGCGGGCGTGGGGGAACACTGCTCACAGGCTTAGCTTTCTCAGCCTGCTTTTTATACAACCCTGATCACCTTCCCAGGGGTGGCACCACCTACACTGGGCTGGGGCATGCCCCAGTACCCACAAACAAATCTGATGAAGGCATTTTCTCAACTGAGGCTCCCACTTCCTAGATGACTTAAACTCGTATCAAGTGGATAGCAGAAAGACTAACCAGCACAGACATCCTTAGAGTAGTGAGGGCTACAGTTTCTGAAATAAGCAAAAACTTAATCAAGCACTCTCTTACCACACATTCATTTGTGGCTGCACACTGCCCTGCTAACAATCCAGGAGTCTCCATGTGCACCTGGCTGTGCCCATCTCTGCCACTTTCATCAGGCTCCATGATGAGGACTCTAGGGGATACTACACCAGTGGATTCAGATCCTCAGAGAGTTCTTTGCTTTAGAACCAATACGTGCTCATCCATAAGGGCTCCTCTTACATCTCCTTTCCTTCTAGAGGCTTCTCTGAACCATCAAATCTCCTTCTTCCACACTCCTAGAGTCGGGTGCATTTGCTCTACTCATAATATGCTAATTTTTATGAAAATGGCCTCCAGAGACGCACATGCCTGCATACTTAGTCCCCCAGTGGGAATGGAGTTTTCGGAAGGATAAGGAGGTGTGGCCTTGCTACAGGAAATATGTTACTGGTGTCAGACTTTGAGGTTGCAAAAGTCTCCATTCCCAGTGTGCCCTCTCAGTCTCCTACCTGGGCATTAAGATGTAGATTCTCAACTGTTCTTGCCAAATACCTCTGCTCCATGGTCACATATTCTAAACCTCTGGAATTGTAAGCCTAACTAAATGCTTTCTTTTACAAGTTGTCTAGGTCATGAGCATTTTGTCACAGCAGGAGAGAAGTAACTTCCACACATTCTCCTTTAAACTTCTTTAAATTTATTGAATTTCATGTGCATGTTTTTCCTGCATATATGTATATGTACCACATGAGCACCTGGTGTTCGTGGAGGTCAGAAGAGAGCACTGCGTCTCCTGGAAGTGGAATTAGGATGGGAAGGCTGCGCGGCACTCTGCACAGGTCCAGCCATAGGTCAGGGACAATGGTGAGTTACTATCTATGCACTGAGAATCAAGCCTGGTCCTCTGAAAGAGCAAGTGCTTTAAACCACTGAGCCATCTCCCCAGCTCCCCTGTCTACTCTTTGACTCATCCAGCCAACACAAAGTTTTTATGGAAAGTGCCATGCTGGATGCTGAGCCTGGATATTCTGAAGAGATGCTTCTGGGAGGCCATGGTATGTGACAGGAATACTGAATAACCCATCCATGCGTCTGATCCAAGAACAGAGCAGAAACTTTACAGATTAATAAATAATTCTGAATTCAGTCTGTGCAAAGAGATCTGAGGGGTTAACCTGTCTCACTCTGGACCCAGCTGACTGGAGTCTCCTGTAAGCTGCTTCGTATCTGCAGCCAGTACAGACACACAGGCACAGCAGCACTGTCCCTGGCCTGTAGCTGGACCTGTGCAGAGTGCCACAGAGATCTTCCCAGAAGACAGTGAAGAGGACAGTGCCCCAGACACAGAAAGGCTAAGGACCAAAGAAAAGAGTTCAACAAAATCGAGTAAGTTTCCATTGCATGGAGAAACGTTACCCTGCTGATTCTCCTGTCACCAGCAACTGTGTGGCTTGGCAAATGTCCATTCATTAGTTGAAGCAAGACAGTGCTTAGACACAGCGGTGCCTCAGGTCGTTCCCACAGATGGCAGTGACTCCGTTTTATCTGCCTCTGAAGATGATCGCCTTCAAGTTACTCAGCATAAGCCCCGGTGATGAGGCAATACGGCTGTCATCTGATTTGTTAAGAGATATAGCATGCGGGATGTTGAATCTATCGATTCAGAAAAATTTAAAACAGTTAAATTTAAATATAAAAGAAAGGTTTAATTTGTCTTTAATTTTGTAAAGGAAGGAGGATGAAAACAGAGCTGAAGGTTACAGGCAGAGGGGCTGGCAGTGCTGAAGGATACAGGCAAAGCTGTTGTGTTTGGCCAGAACCAAGAGAAGGGAAACCAACAAACAAACAAATAAGAAATGGGGAGTTAATACAGAGTAATCAATGGTTTTTAAATTAGGTAATTTGGATTTTAGTTTTCTTTCTTTTATTTAGCTGAGTGACTTTAAGGATCAGTTTTACAACAACAACAAATGGGGATAATACTAATTCCTGCTGGAGATATATCTCGGGTTTGACATGATCAAGTTAGTTATAGACACGTAAGTCCTTAGTGGGGGCCTAGTGTACAGTGAGATGTGATAAATGTTCTGCTTGTGCTTTCCAAGTAGGAACAAAGGAAAACACTAACCCCGTGATCGGCTATAGCCTCTGATGACAAACTATGCCAGTCATGAGATTTTCCTGACACTTTTAAAAACAATAATCATGAGGGTAGCTTTTACAATGAGCTTTTATAACTCAGAAGCCAAGCCCTGTGTGTGTCATATGCGTGTTTGTTCTCTATAATTTTCTTTTTAAAAATTTTAATCTGTTTTAAACTTTTTGAAAATTTCATATACAAGTTCATATATTTACATTGTCCTCTCTTTTTCTTCCCTGCAACTTCTCCCAGGTCACCACACCTCCTCCTAAGTTTATGACCTCTTTTATAAATTATTGTTGCTCTACATATACATATATGTGTTGTAAATAGTCTATGGATTCCCATTAGCACTGCATATGTGTGTGTGTGTATATGTGTGTACATGACATAGGGTAACTAGGAGGAAAGACCAGCACACAAGAGCCATAGTGGCACAGTTTGGAGTGAAGCAGGCAGAGCTGAAAGCCAGTATCCAGAGCACATCCCGGTGATGAGCCACACAAATGGGCTGCAGGCTCACACAACCCGCCACTGTCCCCTAGCACTGCATGGAACGCCTGCTAAAGACACGGGTGAGGGTACCTATAGCGTGCTCAACTGTGATTCTGCTGAGACACACTCTACAGGAGACTTAGAGGCTAGTCAATATATACTTAACACACTACAGAGATGATCCTGTTAGTGGGA
Organism: Dicrostonyx torquatus; assembly: GCA_028555095.1. NCBI lineage: Eukaryota > Metazoa > Chordata > Mammalia > Rodentia > Cricetidae > Dicrostonyx > Dicrostonyx torquatus. The sequence goes on along the minus strand of JAQHUG010000138.1, from coordinate 5,290,309 downwards.
GGCTGTTGGGGGCACTGTGGTGGCTTTCTTTCCCCAGCTACCATTCTGGAGGAGGGTTGCTAGTGACCATACACCAGCCTCAACAGCAATGGCATAAATTCTCCTCCCAGAGGCAGAATCTAAGTTTCCAAGTTCCTGAGGGTAACAGGAGCCACTGGTGTAAGAGGCCCATCCAAAAGGACCCTTTTACTCAGCCACACTTCTCCTGTCACGCTAGAGAGCACCTCCCATCCTCTTCCCCAAACTCCTGCCATGAAGTCTCTTGTCCCAGTGCCTCTGAGGAAGAAAGACGGCAAAGATGAGGAAAGGAACCTGGAAACTGAATGGAAAACACCACGAAGGTCAAGCATGTCCTACATGAGAGAAAACACAGAGCAGCAGACAGTGTTACTTTTGGCATGCAGCAACCGCAGTGCGCTACAAATCGCTTCTCTGTGAACACTACCTACACGGAGAACTGCGGCTTTTCTAGCAGGGGCGCCTGCTACCAAGACACTAGAAAATGCAGTTTATAAAATGTGGGTTCGTAAAAGATCTGGGATCTGAACAATTAAACCTCCCTACGCCTCTGGGGATATCGCACTTTATGTCAACAAATGTTATGTCATCTCTAACCATGCCAATTTCCATTTAAGAGCTTCCAATTATTCACGTGGCCAGGGGGTGAATTCCAGTTTTCTGGCTGATGGTTTCATTACCTCGTCCGTTACTCCTCCCCTTCTATCCCCAAACCCCACCCAGACCCAAGAAAAAGATACTGGAGTTTTTTCTGTGAGAGAAAGGTAATATCAAGCAAACCACGTCAACTCGCAGGGCTGCAAAGCTGGGTGCTATTTTCCATGATTCCAAATGGCCTCTTCAACACCACGTGAAATAAATACATTTTGTTTTCAAACACATCATTGTATCCCTGCAGGTACCAAAGCGTAGTTTTAGTTTGTCACCAGTTGTTCTGTGCGGCTGCAAATTTTTCTTGAACGTCCCTCCACCGGGGCATTGCAGTCTCGCATGGGGGGAAGACAGGAGGGAGGGCAAAGATAGCAAGGTGCCTAGAATATAATTAAAGGAGGTTAGAAGATGACATCTACCCTGCAATCTCATGGGCCACTACTGCAGGAGTGCAATTGTGGGGGTCCTGCATTGCAAAGAGGCAGCTATGTCAATCTGAGAACTAGACAGACTAAGCAACTCGCCTCCCAGGCACCTGATGTGCAGAAATTAACATCTTGCTCCCTGCAGTCAGTGCTGTAGCTTGGAGACATGATTAGTCAAACATTTGGCCTCTCCAGGAAGGTGTTACTAGTCCCTTCTAGCATTCTCCATTTCTCTGTGATCTCAAACATTTGGGCTTGAGAACTGGGTGCATCAGACAGCAGCAGGCATTTGGCTGGGTGGTTCCTTCACTTCTGTCTATAGGGCACCAATTAACTGACAAGTCGGGCTACTGATTGCATGGCCAGTAGATACCAGAGCGTCAGAAGCCATATCCCATCCCGTTACCAGCCGTCCTTTCCCCTGAGTGTGTTGTTAATTGTTTTCTGTGTGAACTTGTACGTGTCTGTGCACAGTGCCTTTGGTTCACAGGCAGGATCAACCCTGAGTGCATTTGGCTCATTCCCCTGAAATAACTTGCTGGTGTTTGGTTTGATTCTTTACATAACATCATCCTCCACCCAACTACAATGACCAAGACCTTGTCTGTTTCTGAAAGCTTGTCCAGGAAGGAGCCTACAAGGTGCGTGGTGGAGAAGGGAGAAATTGGGGTAAGGGAGGACTTTCTCTAGGAACCTCAAAGGGGCCACCTTTACCTCCTTTTCTCAAGGACTTTCCACACCTGGGTGGCAGCCTGGGCAGCGGCACCAAGTCACAGTAACACGCTCCATGCTGTGTTCTCCCAGAGGTTAAAGTAGGGCAGAGGGGGAGAAGGAGAACGGGGGAAAGATGTTTTCCTTTTATGGAAGAGTAGGGAGAGGAAGAGCTCAAATAATTCCCACTGTGCTTCTGGCTGATCAAAAATGATAGATTACTTTATGAGAAATTAATTCCTAAACAAAAGAAGCCTTTGTGCGTTTTCTTCTAATGAGAGCTGAGACGGGGTAAAATTATAGGGGAAAAGGAGAAGGCTCTCTTTAGAGCGGGATAACACTGGATAAATATTCTATGGGATTGTCTGGGTCGTGCTCTCCCACTTAGCCATTACTTTGTCCTGGGCACTGAAGGAGTGTACTTAGTGGTGTAAGAGGAAGCGGGCTGCCTGAAGCTGCCACTCAGGATGCTCAACCACACACAGATCAAGAAGAGAGAGCCGAGATGTTGGAAAGAAGTGAATGTTCTTAAGAAATTGGGGGGGGAGGCACTTGGAGGGTAAAGGCAAGAAGCAGCGACAAGGGCTTGCCAAGAGGTCAGATTGCTTCTGTTTGGCTCTCAACGCAAGCCCCACAGTGAGCGTGCTGAGGAGGCAGAGCTGGGTTCCAGTGGAGATAAGACCCTTGGAGCCGTTACTGCTAAAGCCTTAGTACTGATTTGCTTTTCATCACAGCAAGAGTTCAAGCAGAACTGAACCTGCCGTGGATGTTACGTGGAAACTCAGACAGCCCCAGAGAGGCCCAAGAGTGAACGTTCCCTGTGGTTCTCGGAGGTTCCAGGAGAAGAAGGGCTTGCGGTTTTCCTTCTCAAGCAAACGTTCAACTTGTTTACTTTTAATAATTAGTCATGCAAATTGTTTGACTTTTGCTGTACCCTAGCATTTGTGAAGTATTTGATTCAGGCCTTCTGTTTATTTCATTTTATAAATAAGAAAACTAGTAACGTTTGAATTAAATAAAATAAGAGTTAAAGCAGGGTTCACTGTCTAATGATGTCCCATCTCTGGGACTCCATGTGAACGCAGATGCTCAGGATATCCATCCATCCATCTATCTAACCAGAAGACAGCATGGAGTCATAAGAAGAGAAATATTAAAATTGGAAGGCCTAAGCTCTACCTTTCTACTTCAGATCTCAAACTTAGGTAAGAACAATAAAAATAATCTTAAACTAAGGAATTTTTCAGTTGACCTCTGATTTTTTTTTTTTACCTCATGAATACTATATAATTACAACTCAAATTGGCATCAGGTGAACCACAGTTTTCAGCGTTCCTTGCCTGGCTCTGGAATTGCCTACCTTACCACGTCCATTCTCCAAACCTCAGGACAGAAAAAAACCGAAAGCAAAGAGCAGGCAAGTTTCAAATACAATCAAACCCTCCACCCTTCTCAAGCGGCCCCATCTTCCTGCCTTGAAGACTCACCCAAGCCCCTTCAGTGCCTGTGTGCACACATAGAGACACGTGGAAACACATATGTTCCTCTGGGAAATTCACTGCCCAGTGCCCACAGACATTGAGCCCTAGCAAGTTCTATAGCCTCCGAAAACCTGTATGTACTCCAGCAGCTGTGACAAAGAATGTCCCCCGGAATTTGGGAAGCTGACCACCCAGAATCAGAATAACTTATTCAAGACATTTAAAACCCACCAGACAGAGTTCCAGAGATTGTGATGCACAGATCGATTCTCCTCCAGCAAAGAAATGGACTGGGTGACTTAAAGTGCCCTTCCCACTGCTAATTTCTACGATGTGGAGATTAATTTAAATGCAGATATAATTTATTTGAATAATGTCTCAAGAAAAGAACTTGGTTGCTATTTCAATAGGTGTCAGGGTGTGAAAAATTATTGTCATAATTATAGTAACTGGAATTGAGCTTGTAAAAATATTTTTGCAGAATATTAAACAGTTCCACAGTGACTAGGACCACACAGAGATGCACGCGCACACACACACGCACACATGCACACATTCATACACACCATAATAAGGTCTCATTTATCATTCATGCACATTTTTCCTAGACTATGTGCACAAGATGCTGTTGAGTTAGAATTATCATCAGAGCTAAAGAAGAAGAGACAGGGCCGACACAACCTGCCTGTGTCAGCTGTCTGCAGTGGTGACAGAATACCTGAGAACACAAAGCAGGAGGGATTTATGGGAATTCCTGATTTCCAAGAGTCCAAGCCACAGCTCCATTGCTCCAGTCTGAGTGAGACAGATCATGGCAGCAGGAGTGTGTGGCAGAGGAGATTGTCCACCATGGTAGCCAGGAAGCATAGACAAACAGGAAGATATGAGGATGGAGATAAATCCTCCAAAGGCACACCCCCAACCACTCCCTGTAATGGTCTGTCTGGAACCCTAAACCTAACCCTAACCAGAAACAAGCCCCACACACTCCCCCCACCCCTCCACTGAGGCAAGCAGATCTTCCTTCAGCTTCCAGCCTGAGTTCCTTCCTCTCTGTCTCTCTACCTTATTCCCCCTTCTCCCCTTCACCAAGCTGCTCCCTGCCTGGGACTCACTGTCCCTCATGGCCTGCAGGCCCCTCGGGATGGTGCCATTTTATTTTTACCATAACACTCCCTCTCCCCACCAATCCCCAGCTTCCTTCATCTCCACTCTCTCCTAGAAAAGCATTCAATCACGAATCCATGGGTAGATTTACCCATTAGTACCTCACAATTCAATCCGCTCCTAAAAACCCCAGTTGTGAAAACTGCACAGAGGACAAAACTTTGACCATACACCCTATTGTGGGACACTTCGTAGACACCATAACTCTGCTTATAACTGGAAGGTGACTGAAAGCTAAAACAAATTCTCAAAATGACAGCACTGAGAACATAGCAGGGTGGGAGCACCTTGTGAGCATTGCATTCTAGAATCCTTGCATGCTCCCAGACATGGGTTAACATCATGTTGAGTGAAAATTTCTTGATCGTCGCGTTAAAATATTCTAGTTCCAATAAACACATGATTCAGTGTGCATGTTTTGCCACATGGTGCTGAAATGGCAGCAGAGCCAGTAAGGAGGGACACAGCATTGCCTTGCAGTCTGGTAAGTTCATATTTTATTCATTGTTTTCTCATAAAGAAAGTCCTATCAAAATGAGTCTCTATCCTATTTTCCAAATACCAATAAAAAAAATGTAGCAATCCACACATACTTTGTTGTAATCCACTATGTATTCTGTATTTTATGAACATTGTATAAAATACTTATTAAAATGTATGGCAGAATCATAGCCTTCATGCTAGAGACGAAGAAACTGGGAGTTGGGGAGGTCTATTATCTTCACCAAATAATGAAACGGCAGAATGAAAGTTCCACTTAACTCCAAGACCCATGCTATGTCATCTGCCTGTCTCAGGACCCATGTAAATGTCTGCAAAAAAGTTGCCCCTATTAAGAAACTGCAGATGAATCTGTATGTTTAAAGCTTGGGTGTTTTTCATTGGACACAGTTTTTCTCCCAATTCATTTGCAATTGCAAGCTTTTCTCACATTTTATAATGTAACAGCCTTAGGAGGGAGCATCATCATCTTGATTTTACAAAACAAAAGACTGATGCTGGTTTAATTTTAATATCTCAGGGCTTGACTATATTTTAACACACTTCAGTGGACTCAACTCATAAGTATAGGTAAATACTCTGAGGATTTCAGACAGCATGAGAGGCACCTTAGTTGAACAGGGGTATGGAGTCATACCCTGGGACTCTTGAAGCCCATCCTGGAGAGGGTGTAAGCTTCCCAGCTATGGGCCCAGAGGTTTCCTTGCTAAAACATAAGTCCCACCTGGAAGTCCCTATAGGCAGGTTCCGCCTATCCACTTAGGACATGTTTGAGTCACAGATTTACTCAACTGTTGTCAGCTTATCCAATGACGACAACAGACTTCAATGCAAGGGCAGCCAGATCTGCTCTGAGACACAGTTCCCAAAAATCGTCTACAGCAGCTGCTCACAGCCCAGCAGGCAGCAACCACCTCCCAGACACATGCCGAGCACCACCTCCCAGACACATGCCGAGCACCACCTCCCAGACACATGCCGAGCACCACCTCCCAGACACATGC